>QJPP01006817.1:0-21526 GCA_003996215.1 Jaltomata sinuosa
AAGTGTATTTATTCCTCTGATAAGGATGTTCTAGCCGATCACAACTATCAACCCAATCATGGAAGTCAACAATCTCAGCTCAAGTAACAGGATTACCACCAATCCTATCCTCAATATGAAGAATTGAGTTAAAGTCCCCTACCACCAGTCAAGGCTTTGCACAAGAACATAAACTTACCAATGTATCCCATAATCCTTTCCTCTCCTCCTTAGTATTAAAATGCATACACAGTTGTTATCTGGAATTGCAGTTTAAGTGGGATATAGATCACATCACACGTTATTGTTTGAGCGGTAGAATCAACAAGCTGGACCTTATACAAGTTAGGTCTCCAGATCATCACTATTCTCCCATTATAATGAGAATCAAGATTAGTCAATACATTCCATCCTCTAAACATGCTACTAGTAATAGTCTCCACCTTATCCTTCTTTATTTTAGTTTCTAGAAGTACCACAAAGTTGGCATTCTCTTTATTACACAGGAGCTTAACCTCATGCTGCTTATTAGGGGTATTAAGCCCCCTGATATTCCAGCAAAGTAAACTAACCATTCCCTGATGAGGGAGCTTGTAACTCTTCCCCATTTGAAGCAGGCTTCATTCTATCAAACACGACTTTCTCAGCATTCCTTTAGAGCTTCAAAAGTATTATTGTTTGCTACTTAGTGAGGGCTCACTTGCCTTGTCCTGTTACTTCTATTCTGTGGAGTGATCCAAATAGGCTCAGTGCTATTGGTAGGACCATCCTTAGCATGAGACTGACCACTCTGAGTGAGCCCAAAATTTGTTACCATCTCCTTGGATTGATGTGGTGTTTGATTCCTCTTTTCTTGCACACCTTGATCATCTTTAGGAATCTGAACATTAGGAACCACTCATTTTTTAGATTGTTTCTTCCTACAATTGCCTTCAGAATGACCATATTTACTACAGAATTTGCACAAAATAGGCTTCCAATCGTACTGTACCTTTCGTCTTATCAAAATGCCTTTCTCATTTTTGAAAATAACAATATCTGGCAAGCTAGAATCCATATCTACCTCAAGTAACATCCTTGCAAAGTGGAGCCCCAATTTCTTTTCAGTACTTTGATCAACCATCAGAGGCTTCCCCACTAAGCTACCTATTTTGCTTAGTCTCTT
The DNA here is from genome assembly GCA_003996215.1 of Jaltomata sinuosa. Classification (NCBI taxonomy): domain Eukaryota; kingdom Viridiplantae; phylum Streptophyta; class Magnoliopsida; order Solanales; family Solanaceae; genus Jaltomata; species Jaltomata sinuosa. The sequence continues at coordinate 1,145 of QJPP01006817.1, forward strand.
TGGGCTCCAATATTTAAAGTCCAATCCAGGGAATTTCACCCAAATAGGAACAGTCAGAAGCTCCTCTCGGGTAAATTCTATGTCATGACACCAAGCCTTCACAATGAAGGATTTGTTATCAAAGTGATAAATGTCTCCTTCTATCACTGCCTTTTTCCCTACAACAGAATCAAACCTTACTAACAGTATCCCATTTCTTAGCATAGAAATTTTGTTTATCCCATACTTAGCCCATAACCTCTGAACAAAGCCCTGCATCACAGTGAAAGGGGGATGGGCTCCCAGAACATAACACACCACCGAGTTTTGCCAATAATCGATTTCCGAACTAATATCCTCCAAGGCAATCTCAACAATATTTGTATCAACATCAGGGGCAACATATTCTAATTTAAATCCAGCATTGGATACCTTAGAGATGTCAAAAGAATCTCAAATTGTAGCCTGCCTAGTTGGAGCTTTCATCTCTTCCTCTTTGACAATATCAGCCTATGATTTAGTCCCTCTGGATGAGGAGCTACTCGAAGCGGCATAAAGCATCTCTATCCATTGCTCATAAGCTTTGTTACTATGGTCTTTATCAATAACTTTTGTTTGCTTAGCTTTCTCTTTGTCCTGTTGCTCAATTCTCTTAGCAGCTGTGAACTCTAGATCTGGACTTGGGTCTGTCAAATTCCCCAAAATTGGAGTTCCATTGTTGTCTGTAATCTTCTCACTTACTGCATAAGAGCTAGAAGCTGGTGATGACTCCATCTCCGAGCCTGACTTCAACTGAGCTGCCGTTACTATTCCATTGGATACAGGAACAGGGACCCTAGTTTTTTCATCACCTTTCTTCTGCGTGAGTGCCTTCCCTTTACCTCGGAGGGCTTGAGCATCTGCCTTCGCCATTATCGCCTTCTGTGAAGGAGCATGCGCCCTCTTCCCCATGGATGGTGCACGTTAGCCAACATGCACCGAGAGAGAGCATGCCCCTAACTCTCATCTCTTTTTTAGTCCTTTTTATAAAGGAGATTTACTTTTATTTTTTGATAAACGGATACTTGATGAGCTTCAAAATAAAAATAATTCATCACCAAATGTAAATATTTGCGCGATTCACTTTACAAACTCACTTATTTAATCCATCTCCGGCCCACTCCCTCGATTCATTCAAAAATAATACACATATTCACAATTTATACCCCTGTCATCTAAATATTTTTTTGGCCTCACAGTGAATAAACTTTTATACATGAAATTTTTGAAGTTTCGATATATATAAGAAAAATCATTTTCTTTCCGCCATCATTTTTTGGTCTAATATTATATTTTAAAATTTATACTTGAAATAATCAGCTAAGCAAGATTACCATGTATAAATGCATGATTTTTTTATATCTGATAAACAGATCATTAATGTCAATGGAAAAATATTTAAAAATAGGTGGAGCAAAGACTTTAAGAAATTTGAATCCATGAGAAGCAGATCATTAAAAAGAGAAGAAAATAAAATAGAAGACTAGAAAAAAGAAGAAGAAAAGAACTTAAATTGGAGAGAACTGAGATGGTTTAAATGGGTGACTGTCAAAAATAAGGGTAAATCAACATAAAAGTTTAATGAGATGGTATATTTGGACCCAAAGTATATCGGGAGGGGTATATTTAGACTAAAAGTATAACGAGGGATACTTAAACTATTTCTAATAGTACGGGGTTATATTTGGACCCAAAGTGTAACGAAAAAGATATATGTAAATCCAAAGTATAGCGAGAGATATATTTAAACCAAATCTAATAGTACAGGGGTATATTTGACCCTTCTCCGTAAAAAATATAACTTCAGCTGTGAAAGTAGAAAAAAACAAGTTTTGCAAATGTCATTCCACTCCTACTCATTATTCAGCACATCTCATCCCATCCCATCCCAACGTTATCATCTATCTCAAATATATTCATGAACAATTCAAATGTGTCTCTCGCTAATGTAGTCGCTTCTCTATGGTATTTGTTGTTGCTTTATTGAATTTTCTTCGCTAATATATTCATGCTGTAACTATGATCGTTATGGATCAGTATCAGAACTCTAGACGTCACGTTAAAATACATTTATACTTTTTAATTATTTAAGGGTACTTTTAGATCTTTTTAATTGCATAAATACATGCTTCAAATTATTATATTGACTACTAAATATGTATAATTTATCCCTACACCACTATTGAAAAATATCAAAAGGTAGGCTACAAAAAATAATATTAGCATATCATGTCTCACAAGAATATATCTCCAAAAAAAATAATTAAAGTAGCAGAATTTTGAATAAAATCATACACAAGTAGCAATTCATCTCCTAAAAAATATTTATTTTAAAATATAAAATAGTTTTAAAAAATTATTAAAAGTAAGAATAAATTTAGAAAAAAATAATTAATATACTTTTAAATTCTGAAAAATTCAGTTATTTTAGATTATTAAGAAGTCCTAATATTCACTTATATTGGACGAGGGAGTATAACTTATACTATAATTAATTTGATTTGATGTGTAATAAGTTATTCAATGAAGCAAACAATAAACAAGAAATCGGTTAATTATTTTTCAAAAAAAATAAATAAATACATTTTCTTTTATTTGTTCTCTTTGCTTTGTGGTCAAAGAAGAGAGCTGCCAACCCCCTCTTTTATTTCTGAAAAAAACCAAAAGACGATCGATCTATCAGTAGCTACGGGGTTCGCTGTTTTGATTCAAAGGTGCACTGCTCTTTACTTTACTGTTGTTGAAAATGGGTAGCAGTATTTCCTGTTAATTTGCCCTCCATTTCTTGAAATGTTATTTGTTGGGTTTCCTTTTATTCTTGTACAAAATTCTACTGAAAATGTTAATTTGCCCTCCATTTCTTGAAATGTTATTTGTTGGGTTTGCTTTTATTCTTGTACAGAAATCTACTGAAAATGTTAATTTGCCCTCCCTTTCTTGAAATGTTATTTGTCTGGGTTTCCTTTTATTCTTGTACAGAAATCTACTTATTGCACTTGCTGTGTATGTCATACGCTCGTTTCTTAGTCCGGAGTAGTTTTGAGTTACTACAACAAACAACATACCCACAAGTGGGATTTTGGGGTGGGTAGAACAACATACCTAGTGTAATCCCCCAAGTGGGATTTGGGGTGGGTAGGATCAGAGGCGTATCTATGGGGCCACAAGCTGTTCACTCCAACTCGCAAAAAATTACATTGTATATATAAAGTAATTTTTTTTATCTCTCTCTATATATATAGCTTTCGAATCCCTTGAACACAAGAGTAAAGGTTGGCTTAGTTCAAGCACTACATTTTTTATTTTTTGAACCCATTAGTGAAAATCATGGATCCGCTACTGGGTTGGATGTACACTGACCTTACCCCCTATGGGGTAGAGAGGTTGTTTCCGATAGACCCTCGGCTCAAAAGAAAAGTTTTCGAAGCAGGATTGCAAGAATTAGCCAACATGTAGTAGATCCAACAAAAAGTATCATATTCTTCGATGCTCCTTGTCAAGGCCTTTTCTCATGCTTGGCATCTTTCCTGGAATATTTACAATGGAAATACACTACAGTTTTAAATCTTTAAATCATGAACTGGTTTACAAGTTATTGTAGGTGATATTATAGTCAACAATTATTGCTCTAAATTTTTCTTAAGTATTAGAGATAGTGAAAAAATCTTACCATTTCTTGAAAAGATCGACAAAAGTTTTATGAGCGCAACCAATTTGAGCAATGCTCACTGCACTTTCAGACAATGTGAGTTTCCAAGCAGCAAGAAAATGTTGTAATGTAGAATCTTTCCATGAATGAATTAAAAGATAGTTCCTTTTTCTATTGTTAAAATATAGTTCCTTTTTTTGGCAACTGACAGAAAATTCCAAGCCCATTTGATCTAGAAATAGGATGAAATTAAGAAATTCCAAAGAATATCATTAAGACATGAAAAAATGCAATAGACCTACTGAAACACAGTAATGTTATTATAGAACTCAGAAACTTCCTGGTGTCATTATACAAAACTTAAGAGTCTAGTGCATGACCGGAAGTAGCTCACTATGCTAATTTTATTTGGTATGTATTGTAATGTCAACTTACTTTTATGACGTTTTTTCTTGTTCTGCATTGGTTTTTATTTTAATGGCAGAAAAAAGTTGATTTAATTCTGCTCTGGTTTCATGCCATGATGGGCTGTTAGTTGAGACTAAACTCTCTAATGTTTGATCAGGTTATCTTGGTGCATGGTCAAGCACTAGTTCGAGGATTGATATGGAAGGTGTCAACGGTAAAAATGTGGGACATCTATTTGAAAATATTAGCAGCTTTTTTCGCCAATGTATATTTTCTGTACTTAGTGTGGGTCCTGTTCCTAGTCACATTGCTTTTGTTATGGACGGAAACCGTAGATATTCTAAGAAACAGAACTTGCTTGATGGGGATGGGCATAAGGCTGGATTTTCAGCTCTTATCAACATGCTAAGATATTGTTACGAGCTTGGTGTAAAATACATAACGGTTTATGCCTTCAGCATTGATAACTTCAAGCGAAAGCCCGAAGAAGTTGTATCGCTAATGAAACTGATGCAGGAAAAGATTGATGAATTAACTAAAGAGGAGAGCATTGTAAACCGCCTTGGGATTAGGATTTACTTTCAAGGAAACCTAAAACTTCTGAGTGACCGTGTCAGGTTAGCAGCTGAGAGGGCTATGGTAAAGACATCAGGTAATTCAAGAGCTGTATTGTCTATTTGTGTTGCCTATTCATCAACAGATGAGATTGTGCATGCTGTTCAAGAATCTTGTGAAGAAAAATGGGATGAGATTAGAAAACATGATACAAATAATGCTGAAGGCAATTTAATCGTACTCAAAGAAAATGGGAAGGACAAGGATAATCACCGTATTGGTGTGACAAATGTTGACAGACATATGTACATGTCAGTTTGTCCTGATCCAGACATTATTATACGGACTTCTGGAGCAACTCGATTAAGCAACTTTCTTTTGTGGCAAAGTGCACACTGTCTTCTTTATTCTCCCGCTGCACTATGGCCTGAGATTGGTTTGAGGCATTTGATTTGGGTAATTTTAGACTTTCAGAGAAACTACTTGTATTTGAAGGAGAAAAAGAAACAGTCATGAAGTATGCATAAAAGTTCTTTAGCAACTTTTAATCCTGTTGTGATTTTGTTTTGCAGCTCCATTTGTTTAATGCAGTTCTCGTCTACTAAATATGTAAGCATGGATTAGGACTGCTCTTTAGTGTTCTTTTCCTGTAGATATAGTCAGCAAATTGTAGAATTATCAAATATGTAGTGGAAGGCTGAAAGAGCTATATTGGATACACCTTGATAGCAAGCCCTGAATGTAGTTTGAACACTGAGATCTGGCCTTGGAAATTGTTGTATCAGTGAGAAGTTATCATGAATCAAATGTTTAACCGTCTTGTACGTCTGGATTCTTATGGACCATTTACTTGTGATTTTGAAACAACTTTATAACCATGTCCAACATCTTTAGTCTGATTAAAGCCTCATCCAAATTACTTTTCTTTGCTTCCTCTGTATATGCAGCTTCGTAGTTTGCCTCATAGCAGAAGTAAACAGGGGTTAGGCCTTCAGCATTGTATCATTTAACAAAGCAATGAACATCAGCTGAGATGAACTTTTGAAGCCATCTTCATCTCCTCTAACTACTGCGATGCTCTGCTTTGTAAGTCACGTCCTATCAACTTTATACATAAATCATTACCCTATAAGCATTTGTGAGTCTCAGTACCTATCAACTTCCGGAGTCCAACTCTAACCTCAGACTTTGACATCCTCTAGAAGTGTTTCTAAATGACATTGTGAATTTGGGATCCTCTAGCTAGGACCACTGAGAATAATTGAAGGTGAATCGGACATGAAAATCAATTGCGATTCTTGCTTCTATCTCAAGCAAGTTGTTCAGAGGTGTTTGTTCAGACTTCAGTTGCGTCACTATTTTTAACTAATTGATGTGATACCTTGGTTATCACTATTTTGTCAGTGGAATTGTTTCTTTCATTTGTCATCTTAAATAGGCTTCTATGTCTGTTGGTTACTAATGGCTGGTGAATTCTACAAAGATGTTTACTGATTGCATTTACAGATAGTGTCTTGCCTCAGATGGTTGCAAGTTGATATCTTAGTTAGCAAAAATTACATATCAAATGAGAAAAGACTTTACATTTTGATCAAAGCCATTTTCAGTGTCAACAATCATTTGGCTTCAAATCAGAGGGGCAACAAGATACCTTGCTTGGTCGTATGTATATTACATTTTCATGGGCATATCTATGTGTTTTTCTAGTGGGTCTATTTTGATTTATTTCTTGTTTTATACCAAGTTTTGGTTCTACCTCCTACAGTTTTTGAAACAACATTTCTGCATCCTGTCTATTTGATGTGCAATTGCTAGCTTTTGCAAGAGATCTCCTTTTCAGACCTGCTTTGAAATCTTTTACTTGAGTCGAGGGTCTATCAGAAACAACCTCTCTACCTTTACAAGGCAGGAATAAGGTTTGCACACATACCAATGGATATGTTGTCGTTGCTCTTGTAGAGACCACTTAAACATAATGTGGTATATTTGCTTCTGGATTGATATTTTGCATTGTCTGTGTTACTCATAAAAGCTGTAGAGCCCTGTTTCTGTTACCAATTTCTTATTGTGAAAAAACTAGAGTTCAGTAATAGAACTTGGACATGTTTCTCACTGTTGCTTGAAAATAAGAAGCTAATTCCAAGACTCGCTTGCACCTAAGGATGTGGCTATCGGTCAATGAAGTGGCTGCATGTAGAGTGGCTAAGTCATAGGAGTACAAAACTGTCACTATTTTGCAAGTTTCTTACTTAAATATAAACATTCAATGGTTTAATTCAAATATTATCGATTTTTAAATGTAAAATCAAACCAAATAATTAGTTTATTTAATCGATTTGGTTCAATTTTTCGATTTGCATGAACACCCCTACTGAAGTAAAGATCTTGCTTAATTGTTTGTGTTCTTCTCGGTAATTCACATTTTCCTTCTAAATGGTAAAGGTAAGCTGGTTATACATAAGAAAAATATTTATATTATATCAAATAGATAATATTAAAAATTATATCTGACATACTCAAGAAAGATAATTATATAATATCAGTTACTCTATTCGTTTCAATTTGTTTGACCTACTTTCATTTTTAATCCGTTTAAAAAAGAATGTCTCTTTTCTTTTTTAGAAACTCTTTAATTCTAACTTTTCACATGGCATATTCAAGACGAGTTTGGGGCTAAAATTGTCCCTTAACTATTAGAGTAGGTTCATTTTGGTCCTTCAAATATAACTCTGAGCATATTTAGTCCCTTAACTTTATTAAAGTGGAGCACTTTTGATCTCCCTAACAAAATCCGTTTAAAAATAATAGTGTTAAACTCATGTGGCACCCACGTGACTTGTAAAATACAAACTCATAGAGGTTAAGTATTAGCTATTATGAGTATATATTTAATTTTGCACGCTCTTAAACACAATTAAGAAGAAATTCACACACCCTTCACCACATTACTAGCTACGCCACTGATTTTAAGACCATTTTGTTACTGCAATTAAGAAAATGGTTATTTTTTTCGAGTGGGCAGATTATTGTGTTCTAAAGTATTGTCTTTAAATATAAATAGCTACTGCTACATTAATCCTAAAAAATTAAGAAGACAAGAAAGAAAGAAAATGTATATCAATTAAGAAAGAGATAACACTGTCAAATTTACACCGTTAGAAAATTATCCTTTTCGTTAATTTTTAACATTATTATGTTAGGAAGACCAAAAGTGCTTCACTTTAGTAAAGTTAAGGGACTAAATATGCTCAGGATTATATTTGAGGGACCAAAATGAACCTACTCTAATAGATGAGGGACAATTTTAGCCCCAAACTCTATTCAAGACCACAAGATTAAAGAATATTTTAATACATTTAACATATCTTTAATTTTAAGATCACAAGTTTCACAAGTGTTCTTTACTTTTTTAAACTTCGTGCCAAGTCAAAATAGGCCAAACAAATTAAAACGGAGGGAATATATAATTTTGATGAAAAAATAAAAAGTATTAAAATGAAAAGAAGAAAGGTAAAAATAGAATGGATATCGGGAGAAGTTGGAATATAAAAGAGAGAGATAAATAGGAGGTTATTTATTTGATTAATAATTTTTAGATTTTAAATTAGGGTTGTTCAAAATTAAATTGTAATCGATAATAATAACAATAACAACAATAACAACAACAATAATAACATACTCAGTGAAGTTCCATAAGTGGGGTTTGGGAAGGTAAATTGTACGCAGACCTTACCACTACCTCGTGGAGGTAGAGAGGCTGTTTCCAAGAGATCCTCGGCCCAAGTGTAACAAATTCGAGTACAAGAAGAAGAAAATAGTGAAGAAAGCATAGTAGTTAATAAGGAAAGAAGTGCACAACCTACACGAAAGAAATAATAACAGCAACAAATAATATGATGATCGAAACACAATAGATAACATATGAGGATAGATATCAAAAGCAAGAACTACAAGGATGCGACTAATACTACGACATACACCAACAACCCTAACCTTCTAGAATCAACACAACACTCTACTCCTTACTAACCTTCTACCCTAATATGCGACTCACTCCTTCCTATTTAAAGTCATGTCCTCGATAATACGAAGTTGCACCATATCTTGTCTAATCACCTCTTCCCAATACTTTTTAGGCCTGCCTCTATCTCTCCGCGTACCCACTACAATCAACCTCTCGCACCTCCTTACTGGGGCGTCTGCGCACCTCCTCTTCACATGACCAAACCATCTCAGTCTTGCTTTCCTCATCTTGTCCGCCATGGAGGCCACACCCACCTTTTCCCGGATAACCTCATTCCTAATCTTATCACTCCTAGTATGTTCACACATCCATCTTAGTATCTTCATCTCCGCAACATGCATCTTCTGAACATCAGAATTCTTAACAGGCAAGCACTCCACCTCATACAACAAAGACGATCTAACCACCATTCTGTTGAAGTTACCTTTAAGCTTAGGTGGTACCTTTTTATCACACAAGGCTCCGGAGGCAAGCCTCCACTTCATCCATACCGCACCAATGCGACGTGTGATATTATCCTCGATGTTCCCACTTTCCTGAATTACAGATCCAAGATACTTAAAACTTTCTTTCTTGGGGATAGGTTGTATGTCAAGCCTCACTTCCACGCCTACCTCATGCACTGCATCACTAAATTTGCACTCCAAATATTTTATTTTGGTTCTGCTTAACCAAACCTTTTAAACTCTAACGTATCTCTCCAAACCTTCAACTTAGCATTAACTTCATCTCGAGTCTCATCAATCAATACTATGTCATCCAGAAATAACTTACACCAAGGCACCTCATTCTGAATAAACCGCGTCAACTCATCCATCACCAAGGCAAATAGGAAAGGGCTAAGAACTGATCCCTGATGCAACCCCATTTCAATTGGAAAGTGCTCCGAGTCTTCTCTCATTGTTCTAATTCGAGTCTTGGCCCCATCATACATGTTCCTTATTGCCCTAATGTAAGCCACCGGTACACCTCTAGCCTCCAGGACCCTCCAAAAGACATCCATCGAGACTTTGTCATAGGCCTTTTTAAGGTTAATGAATACCATATGTAAATTCTTTTTTCTTTCCTTATATTTCTCCACTAGTCTCCTTACAGTATGAATGGCTTCAGTAGTCGATCATCCCGGTATGAAACCAAATTGGTTCTCAGAAATGGACAACCCTCTTCTCATCCTCATCTCCACCACTCTCTCCTAAATCTAAATTCATAGTGTGGCTTAGCAACTTGATACCTCTGTAATTGCTACAGTTCTGGATATCAACCTTGTTCTCGTACAATGAAATTATTGTACTCCACCTTCATTTGTCGTGCATTCTTGTCGTCTTAAAGAAAATATTAAACAACTCAATTAACCATTTCATCCCGATCGTACTTGTGCTTTTCCAAAATTTCACCAAGATCTCATTCGGATCGGTCACTCTTCCCCTACTCATCCTATAATCGATAACCCAATCGTAAAATTAATTTATTGACTTATTGATAGTAGGTTATCGAATTAACGGCTGATAAACATATTAAAATTTTATAGTTAATGGCTTATTGATGCAGGGTGAATTACTCAATTTTCTTATCGGGCAAACCGTTAATTTATATTATTACCCATAAATATATTAAGTATCTTTTGTAAACTCCAAAACTAAAACCCCATTGATTATTCTATTTGCTTCTTCTATTATGAAATAAACTAGTCACTTCTTGTGACTTCTAACCATCAGTCGATCTTCCTAAAATATAAAAAAAATGTGAAATTAATTCTTAAATCAAGACAAATTATTCTTGATAACATGAAGGACCGCAACAAAAATGAAACGACCTCAATGAGTCATTCACAAAGTTTAATATAAAACTGAATTTTTTTCAAATCATAATAAAGTTTTTATTTTTTCATCTCCCAGTAATTAAAAAGATATTTCTACATATGTTTATGTCTATAAGGAAATTCTCATTTGATTCTATGTTACAATCTATTAAAAAAAAATTGTACGAACAAAACTCAACAAATCTAAAAGATTGGTAAATTAATAAATCGCAGTATATACAAACAACTTAGTAAGTGAAGAAATGAAGGACATACCCATAATCGTTTTATAATTCATTGTCTCTTAGATTTATTCGATACACCGTCCAATAACGTCCGTATTAATTGCTAATTCGATATCAAATCAATTGTTATCTTATTGGTTGATTAGCGGATTAGTACATTTAAAAGTCAATAACCAATAAATCAAACTATTAAACATAATTATCTGCCCGATAGGCAACCCTATTTTAAATAGGAGGTTATTTTATTTAGGGAAAACTTTATCACATAATTTATTTTTTAAGCCGAAGACGGAGAGAAAATTGTGAAAGAGGAAGAAAATAGTGAGTATATTGATGAAAATAAATTTCTTCACTAATGGAGAGAGTTACTAACATTTAAATGCATTTATAATTGTATTGTATGTTTTATTTTTTTAAAATTTTATATTGGTTATAAAATATGTTATATTTGTTATTTTAAAAAAATATATATTATTATTATATATATTTTTTAATATCTGATCTGATGGGTAAAAATCTCTTAAAGTGGGTCAGTTATACTTTTGTCCCTGCTAAATTATTCCTATTCAAAAAAATTATAAAGTTGAGAGATTTTTTTTTGAGATTCAACAATATAAAAAATTATAATACTAATAATTACACTTGTTGTATTACGTGAGCATTTGTATTTACTTTTTACTATTATGTAGTGGTATTTTCTTCTTCTTTGACTATACCATGTTTCTTGGCATATTTGTATGCCATTTGATTGGAAAGAGGAAATCATGCAATTTTTTCTAACTTTACATCAAGATTAAACGTTTAGATAACGGTTAAACAAACAATTCAATAATTATTGTTTTGACAGGGGAATAATTTACTGGCAACAATAATGGTTATTGCTTCAAGTAGCGCATGATCACCGACAATCTTTAATTACGTAATTCAATACAAAATATAAGAATAATATTAATAATGATAGTACAATAATAATGATTAATAAAAGTGAGACTTACCACAATGTCCTTGATTATAAACGTGAACAAGAGCCTTTTTGCCCACCCACGTAATTTTGAATTCGTAGAATCAATAAGAATAAAAAAGAATATAACATAGTATTTTGAAATCATAAATAATTTGGCGTCTGAATGTAAGATAAATATATTCAAAAATAAGGACAAGTCATCTAATTTTGCAAAAATAAGAGAAAAAAGAGATGATATCATTAATTTTTACTGGTATATATGTCAAGCAACGAAGACACACTTGTGGTGCAAACATCTTAATACTATTGTTTTAAATTTGATAATTGTCAATGCGTTGGTGAAATAAGAGAAAAAATGTATATGTTAATGAAAGTGAATTGTCAAAAGAAAATTTAAGTTATGATGGTAAAGCTACTCTGATCAAATATGTCCTACAATTCATTTATTAATGTCTACTTAGTCTCTTTAGAAAACTGTTATGAAACATATTAAAAAAATTGCAGCTAATTTCTTCTGAATATTGATAATAATGAAAATAAATATCATTGAACTTCTTAAAAAAGCTTTATTATCCTCCGCTATTACACCCAAATGATTTCAATGACAAAACATATTTCGACTAACTACTTAAATCATCTTATGATGATCTTAAAATTTAACCTCAGGAATACAAACATTATCTTAGATACTAAAATTCTTTCAATATAATCCATTTAGAAAATATGAAAAGAAAGTTGAAATATGAAAAGACCAAATAATTTAATTAGAGAATAAATTATTAACAGTATGAAGATTAAGAACCAACACAATACAATATATTGATTTACTAATTAAACATAATAATTTTTCTTAGAATCTTCATATTAATTCAACCTACCTACGTCTTATGTTGGTAGTTATTTTCTTCTTTTTTTATTTTATTTTATTACATATTTTGGTTCTTTTCATTATCTTATCAATATACATATAGTATAAATTATTTCGCAAAAAAATTACTAAAAGTGGAGCAATCCAACGAACAAAATAATGCAAATGAGATGCATGCATTAGTTATTAGTTATTATTAGTACTAAATAAGAGGTTGGCAACTCATTGTAAGCAGGTAGTTCTTGAACAATGTGCCTGTTTGAGCTATCTTTTTGAAGGATTTCGTTTCAATAAATTATTAACAGTATGAAGTTAAGAACCAACACAATACAATATATTGATTTACTAATTAAACATAATAATTTTTCTTAGAATCTTCATATTAATTCAACCTACCTACGTCTTATGTTGGTAGTTATTTTCTTCTTTTTTTATTTTATTTTATTACATATTTTGGTTCTTTTCATTATCTTATCAATATACATATAGTATAAATTATTTCGCAAAAAAATTACTAAAAGTGGAGCAATCCAACGAACAAAATAATGCAAATGAGATGCATGCATTAGTTATTAGTTATTATTAGTACTAAATAAGAGGTTGGCAACTCATTGTAAGCAGGTAGTTCTTGAACAATGTGCCTGTTTGAGCTATCTTTTTGAAGGATTTCGTTTCAATAAATTATTAACAGTATGAAGTTAAGAACCAACACAATACAATATATTGATTTACTAATTAAACATAATAATTTTTCTTAGAATCTTCATATTAATTCAACCTACCTACGTCTTATGTTGGTAGTTATTTTCTTCTTTTTTTATTTTATTTTATTACATATTTTGGTTCTTTTCATTATCTTATCAATATACATATAATACAAATTATTTCGCAAAAAAATTACTAAAAGTGGAGCAATCCAACGAACAAAATAATACAAATGAGATGCATGCATTAGTTATTAATTATTATTAGTTCTAAATAAGAGGTTGGCAACTTATTGTAAGCAGGTAGTTCTTGGACAATGTGTCTGTTTAAGCTGTCTTTTTGAAGGATTTCGTTTCAAAAAATTTAATATTTTTTCTATTTCAATTTATTTGTCTTACTTTTCATTTTAATATGTTATGGATTTGATCAAAATATTTTGTCATGTATTTGACAACTACGTAAAAGATATTATTAATCACAATATAAAAATTTTGTTGACTCTCGAAATTGTATTAGTGCCATATAAGGGGATAAAAATGACATAAAAAGTATTATAAATCACAATAATTAAAAAATATATAATAAATTTAGTAAATTTAAAAATTCTATTTATGTAACATATATTGGGTCCGTGTTGGCACAAAATTTTGTGTATATTCTTATATAAATTTCATTGATCTAAATAAAATAATGAACGCATATCTAAAAAATTAATTGATGCATAATTAAATTAAGCATATTTTATATTTTTTGAGTATTAATATTGGGCCCTGCGTGGCACGTGATTTTGTATCTAGTTATTAGAATAGATGTTTAATTCATGTGAGATTTTAACCTTTTTAAACAATAAAAAAAATATAAGATAAGAAACAAAAAAAAGAATCTTTACACAAAATATTTTCTTAATTGTCGTAGAAATATCACACAAAATAATTTTTTAATTGCTATATAAATATAAACAAATAATTTCTTCCGATTCTAATGTAAATTACATAAATATCTAGATAGTTTTTTTTTTGGTTAAACAAAAAATTAGAGAGTTTAGCTTAAATAAAGTAATGGTAAAAAAAATATCGAAAAATAAATTTATCCATACCAATCAAAAAAATATCCCATTTTGCAATTTATTTTAAATTCACTACAATACTAGGTAACACATCATTTCTTGTGAAGAAGTTAAGAATTTTATAAGCAGTTTTCAAAATTATATTGTGCTAAATTCCTGAACAAATCTAATCAAGAAAAAAATAATATAAGGTTTGTAGAAAAAAGTTGAAAAAATATGAGTAAAAAGAGATTTTAAATTTAAAAATTAAATATAATTATCTTGGAAAAAATGCATCCAATGTTAAAGTCAATATTACCAAGTGTGTCATGTTGTTTGATGCAAATAATATAGTAGAACCGTCAAAATTTAACAAATATTGGATAAGCAACAACCACAAAACTCAAAAGTGTAATATTCTTATTAAAAAAAATTATTGGCACACTTTTGGCGAGAAAAAAAATGAATCTCTGTAATTAGTCTACCTAAAATTACTTTGACAACATGCATGAGATGTAGATTTTTGTTTTTTTTATCTCCTACTTTTGATACATTAATACACATTAACAAAAAATCATTTAAGGAGAAGAGAGAAGAACCATAACATTTAGAATATTTAATAAAGGTTTTTAGGATTTTTAATATAAACTAAACCAAGAGAAGAGAAAAAAAAATAAAAAAAATATATTAATTTTTTTGGCTTTGTATATATAGAAATGAAAACATCGTATCATTTGTATTTTACGAAGTGCTCGAGGAGCAATCCTCTGAGAACGAAAATCTAATACACATTTTATAAAAATAAAATATATAAAGTAATTTTATTTACCTTCCCTACCAAATTCAATATTACTTATAAATAGTATTAATTAATCTTAAATGATTTAAAGAACAGGCTTCCACACAACATGATGGACTCATCAAACCTCTTGAACGAAGATTAGCAACTCTTCAGTATGATATCAGTCCACGAGGCATTTCACTGTACCATTTATTTGACCAGCAAAGCAAAGAAACAACTTCACTGAAAGAAAAGATACACCACCTGAAGTACGGCACCTTTGACCAGCCATAACCTCAGAGTCCACCTAAAAAGCCTACCTTCTTCCCCATGTCATCACAGCCATACTCTCCACCTAAATAGGGCCACTCCTTTAACTTCTTAAACCTTAAAATGAAATGGGAAATGACAGGAATTACTGTTCATATATATAATACGAATATCTTTTTTCAATTCTAGAAACTTGAAATGCAAAATTAAAAGAATTCTAGAAATTAAGGAAAAAACAACAATTTTTTTTTTAAAAAAAGAGTAAAACTATTTCTACATTTTTTACAAATTGAATTAAAGTGTCACAACTTATTTATGAAAAAAATATTCGGATGCTTCCACTTTTTAAGAAATAAAATATTTTTTATTTTCTTGGTCATCTGTATTCCTTTCTCCTTTAATAGATATAGTATAACAACCTCAAAATATTACAATATCATAAATTGAAAAGACAAAGATTTGAAAATTCTTATAGTAAATTTTTTAATCAAAATTAAACAACAACAATAATAATAAATATTATTATAAAAGAGTTCTTTGTTTACCCTTCATCTCGAAAACCTTCATATTCATTGACATGGAAAAAAATCGATATCTGAAAAATATAAATAACATGACAGGTTAAAAAAAAAGAACATATTATTCATGATATTAATATTATTATAACAATAATATTGTAAGTAACATTTTTGTTAGGATATATGAATGACTTGAATATTTCGGAGGTGATATACAATATTTATTTATTAATGAACATTTTAATATATCTTCTTGAACATCAACGAAATATAAAAATTGAAAAACAAAATAAAACAACAGTAGAAAATTTTCATATTCTGAATGATGAAGCTGTACAATTGGTGCTATATTTATACAAGTATTTAGGAATCTTTCTATCAACAAACTGGACAGGTGTCTATTTCTAATTGGCATACTTGTAACTAACTATGAGATAAATACAAAGAAATACTACAAAGGCTAAATTCTAATACTATGTACAGATTCTATTTTGCATCAGAACATGTGCTTGAATACAGCAAGGCCCAAACGTCCAGGCCCAAAGCACATCCGGTAGAAGTCCAATAAGTTTCCATAGCCCAAATACCTCTTTCCTTAATAGCAGTTTTTTCTTCTTTTCATTTCAATAGCCACACAATTCCTTTCTTCTAGAACTTGTGCGATTATGGCAGCAATTGTGCAAGTAGAGCTGTAGCTATGGATTCCAACACCCCCCCTCAAGTTGGAGGGGAAGATGAAACCCCCAACTTGTGAAGAAGATTATGATGAAAAGGACCAGTGAGAGATTTCGTGAACAGATCTGCAAGTTGATAAGATGAACGGACATGAGAAAGGAAAATGAGTCCGGCGAGGTACTGTTGACGAACAAAGTGACAGTCGATCTCGACATGCTTTATTCGTTCATGAAACATGGGGTTTTTAGCAATGTGGATGGCAGCTGAACTATCTGAGTGAAGAGATACTGGTAAAGAGATCGGAACAGTAAGATCGTCGAACAAACGAACCAACCAGGTGAGTGCTGCCACTACCCTACGCATCGATCTATACTCAGCTTCAGCTGAACTGAGTGAAATCGAAGCTTGATTTTTAGATTTCCACGATATTGGAGAAGATCCAAGAGAAATGTAAAATCCACTGATCGATTTTCATGAATCCGGACAGGTACCCCAATCATAATCGCAAAAAGCCAGCAAATTGAAAGACGGAGTACTGGATATAAAGAGACCAAGACCAGGATCCTTTAACAAATACCGAAGAACTCGTAGAGCTGCAATGAAATGAGGAACCCTTGGATCCTGCATATACTGATTAAGGTGCTGGATGGTGAATGAGAGATCTGGTCTGGTGTGAGTTAGGTAATTCAATTTTCCCAATAAGTGCATGTATAAAGTTGTATCCTTTATCGGAATGTCATCATTTGCCTTTAATTTGATAGTAGGATCCAATGGTGCAGAAACAGGTGAAAGATGCAAACAATCAAATTCTGCTAACAGATCTAGAATAAACTTGCGTTGAGATAGACTCAAACCATTGGGTTCTCGAATCACTTCCAAACCCAAAAAGAAATGCAAGTTCCCAAGATCCTTAATCTTGAACTCTGCATCTAAAAACAACTTTAAAGCCTGTAATTCTGATGTATCATCACGTGTTAATAGAATATCGTCCAGATAAACTGCAACAATAGAAATAGAGTGATCTGTTTTCTTAAAAAATAGAGAATAGTCATTTAGAGAATGACTATATCCTTTGAAACTGAAAGCTGCAGTGAGCTTAGAATACCACTGTCGAGATGCTTGTTTAAGTCCATAAATGGACTTCTTTAACAAACAAACATGGTTAGGAGATGGAGGAGTAGTCCCAGTAGGAAACTTCATATAAACTTCTTCATTATGATCTCAATGTAAGAAACCGTTATTAACATCCAACTGAAACAGACCCCAGCCTTTCTTCACAGCAATAGCAAGTATACATCTAATAGTAATCATTTTCACCACTGGTGAAAGTGTCTCATTGTAATCCACGCCTTCCCTTTGAATATCACCTCTAATTACCAATCTTGCTTTAAATCTTTCAATATTCCCATCTGAATATTGTTTTACCTTATATACCCACTTACAAGGCAATGCTCTTTTCCCATGAGGTAATACAACCACATCCCAAGTCTTGTTCAAATCCAAAGCAACCAGTTCTTTATCCATTGCTTCTTGCCAAGCTGGATCATGTGCTGCCTGCTCATAGCTAACAGGTTCATGAATACTAGAAATAGAGGCGAGCATGACTTGATTAATAGAAGACAATTTATTGAAAGGAAAGGAGGTAGGAGTTACAGAACTAAGAAAACAGGTTGCACTCACATCTGTGAGCTGAAGGGCATTACAAACATAATTCTTAAGATAGGAAAGTGTTCTAGAAGATTTCTAAGTAAGGTATTAATGAGAGGATTGATGTGAGGAATAGTGCAATCTCCAGGGGAAGTAGGATTAGTAGTAGAGGGTGAAGCAGAAACAGGAGAAGAAGGCCCTGAACTAATGGACTCTAAATGGATAGGGTCAGCAGTAGAAGATGGAGGAGTAGAATGAGGTTCAGGATAGTGTAAAGGAAAATCAGAAGTGGAAGAAACAGTAAAAAGATCAGGAACTGAAGAGGGAATGGAAACAGGAAATAGTTTGTGAGAAATATGTGACATATCATATGCAAAAGGAAAATAATCTTCATGAAAAATCACATCTCTAGAAATAGATATTTTCTTTGTCTTGAGGTTCAGAACTTTATATCTCTTTTTCCATAAGGATAACCCAAAAATACATAAGGTAGAGCCCTTGGATCAAATTTTGTTTTGTGGGGAGGTAAAGTGAAAACAAAACACAAACACCCAAAATACTTTAGAGTTGAATAAACAGGCTTAGATTTAAAAAGGATTTCAAAAGGTGTCTTGTGGTCTAATATTGAAGAAGGAAACCTATTTATGAGATATGTGGTTGTTAATAAGCACTCCCCCCAATAGATAATAGGTAAATGAGACTGATACAGTAAAGCCATTGAAGTTTCTAACAAATGCTTGTGTTTTCTTTCCACTATTTCATTTTGTTGTGGAATGTAAACACAAGTAGTTTGGTGAATAATCCCTTTGGATAGAAAAAAATCAATTTGCAATTTTTCATTTCCCAATTCAAAAGCATTGTATGTTCTGATTATTTTAACCTTGAAACTGAATTGTCTTTCTACCATGGAAAGAAAAGATTTGAGAATGGTAAAAGCATTAGATTTAGTGCTAAGAAGATGAGTCCAAGTAGCTCTACTAAAATCATCAACAATAATTAGAAAATATCTAAATCCATCATGTATGGGAGTTTTATAAGGTCTTCAAGTATCTACATAAATCATATCAAAAACACCCTTAGTAGAAACAAGACTTTTGGGAAAAAGTAACTTAGATTGCCTTTTCATTGGACAGATTACACATGGAGAAGAAAATTTAGAACAAGATAATGAAACTGGAATAATTTTCTTCATATTACTCAATGGCATATGGCCTAACCTATAGTGCCATAGCTTTCTTTTACATTGGAATCAAAGAAACTAGAACATGAAGTAAAAACACTTGCTACTGAATTGGAAAAAGATAAACTACTAGAACTAGAGCTAGATAGACTCTTTTTAGAAATAACTGGTTGATTATCAGGAATGGATAGACTCTTAGCAGTTGTTGTTGGTTGAGGAGACTTGAACAGATATAGACCTCCTTGTTCTTTACCAAGCACCAGAGGGCTCTTCAGTGAAGGGCCCTGCAACATGAAACAAGTGTTAGGAGTAAGGAGAAGAAACTTCTGAAACTGATTGCATAGTTTATGAATAGAAAGAAGATTGAACTTAAAAGAAGGAATGTAAAGTACATTATGCAGGAGTAGATTAGACAAAAGATACACAGATCCTGAATGGGTAACAGTTACTCTATGAAAATTAGGAAGACTCACCATAATAGGTTTGGGTAGAGGACTAAAATTAGAGAAGAAATTTCTATTAAAAATCATATGCTCAGAGGCTCCACTATGTAGAATCCAAGAATTACTGTCAGCTTTAAACAGGTAAGCATATGAATTAAAAAACTTAGTCATACCAGCACAAGAAATGTTTGCAGTAGCATCAACTGTCTCTACAGTCTTTTGATTCATCTTCTGTAAGAGCTGCAGCAACTGTCCAACATTTTCTTGATTGAGTGAAATTAGATCTGTAGAATTTTCCATCACCTGATTACCTCCTTTAGCAGTACTGAAAGCATTATTAGCCATAGCTCCTATGTGGTACCTTTTGTTCTTAGTGAATTTAAAATTTGGAGTAAACCCATGAATCTTGTAGCAGTGATCAATAGTATGTCCTACTTTCTTATAATAGTTGCATATCACAGTGCTTTTCTTAGAGTTTGCTTGCTGAATTTTATAGTCATCAAACCTCCTAGATCCAGCATTACCAACCAGAAAAGATGCTGATTCTCCTGGGTAATTAGGAGAAGCATGAATCTCTCTCTGTTTTTCA
>QJPP01006821.1:0-10402 GCA_003996215.1 Jaltomata sinuosa
AAAAGTTTTGCAAGTCAAAGCAAGTCGGTAAAAGTTTATCGTAAGTTTTTTAAATAAATTTTTTGAACACTTTGGTAAAATGTCTTGGGGATTTTCCTCCAATATATAGAAGAGTTAGAAAGTCCTCGAAATACGCAAATCGAAGGCCGTATGAGTCTAGTTTCCAACGCACAAAACCTCACGTCCAACTGATCTCGGAGTAAAAAGTATGATTGTTTACCGTGGACTGTCGGCAGAAACCGGGTTGGCAACCGGGTCGCGAACCGGGTGGGTCAAACTCGATTTAAGCCTCAACTTCACGTTTTAAAACGCCTTTTCAGTTCTGAAACAGTGAGAAAACATAAGGGAGGATTCCAAGAGAGTTCTTGAGTATCGAAATCGTGCGTATTTGAAAATATTTTATTTTAAAGTTGAATTTGGTAAAAAGTTATATTATTATTACCTTTTCAAAATATTTTAAAGGTTTATGAAAAAATATTTTTGTTACGATATAAGTGTATATGTATTTATTTTATAAGGTTTTTATACATTGTAATATTTTAACGGAGATAGTAAATTTAGTTATGTTGAAAATTATTATTATAACATAGTAGGTTTTATTTGAAATAATTTTCTATGAATTATGGTATATTTAAAAAGTTATATTTATTATACCACGAATTTATGCAATACCCAAATATATATGTAATGAGATAAATTAATATTGGGTTGACACCACATTTACACGTGGTGTCCCTTACAGAAGTCATCAAATGACTAATTGATTATGTATATATAAATTTCATTAATTAAGTGATAGGTATGGGATTATTTTAATGAATGGAGGAACCATTAAATTGCTGGAAAATTGTTTTTGCACATATTTCATAGGAGAGGTCTATAAATTCTTTCATTTACCCTCTCTTTTTTTATTCTTCTTCATTTATGTCATCAGGGAGTATCTACGTAAGTTTCTTCCAGTATGTTTCATATGATGTGGAACCAAACTTCAGTAAAGGAAACATTTGTACGTTTTAATTCCATTATCTTATTTTGAAGCTTCTCGGAGAGGTTCAAGCTTGTCGTCGGACGACAGGTAGGTTATGGTTTATTTTCCCTAGACTCCGCATATATAGGATAAAATTGTATTAATGGGCATCCTTGGGTTGGTTTATTAGATTGGTACCACAGACCTTGACCGCTTTATTCATGTCCGCCTACTTTTGTTCCTCCATTGCTTGTAGTATTTGCCAATATATTTTATTTACCCTTGTGGTCCTGTGAGGCCTTGTTGACTCTGGAACATAGAAGGTGGGATTTTGGGAATGTCCGCGAGTCCCGGGCATAGAATTATCCTTCTAGGCTGGTTATGCTTGTTGAATAGTTGTGGGCCTGTGCAGGGTCGATAGGTTGATTGTGAGCTGCTGGGCAGCTATTGTGTTTGATCATACCATTTACATGCACATAAAGAGGTTTTATACAGCTTTTACTACGGTTTGGGCTTCGGGCCTACTGGCACCATTTTCTAAACCTTGCATGGCCCGGGGGGGCCGTTTTTGATGGAAATAATTTGGAAATGGTTTGACTTAACTTGTGAATATTCCTGGGTAAAAGGAAGTAAAAGTATGTTTTAAAACACCAGTTTTACTACTAACGCTAGAATCGGCAGGGCCGGGGTGCTAGTGGAGTTCTCTTGCTACTTGAGATGATTTTTAGCCTCGGTCGGACTGAGCACCTGAGATGACTTTCTACTGTTTACACCTGGTTATGCCCGGGCACCCTTGGAGGGGTTTTTTTGGAGATATTTTCCTACTACTTTAGTCCTGGACAGGGTCTGGGCATGCATATTCGAGACTGGGTCTCTATCTTGATACCGAACTTGCTTCCGGGTGACAGGTTTTGATACTGAGTTTTAGTATGGGGTCAGGGACCTCCATGGACCTTGCCATCCGGGCCAGGGGCTACGGGCTGCGTGTGCTGGAGGAAGGGTATACGGTGGAATAGAGGTATACGGGCAGTGTCCTTCCATGGAACCTACCTGCTGGGCCGGATCGGCACCGGAGGAGGTACATACAGAGATTACCTTTCACTTGAATTTTCAAATGCATCATATCATTCATTGTTTTGAGGCTCCACCCTTGTTTGTGTTTGTTGATTGTACGCTCCGGGTAGTATGGGATGCCGGAGGGTTGTTTTCACTTGTTGTATTCCTCGGTTGTATGGGCGGCCGGGGGACTGTAGGTAGACTCCTGCTATTTACTTGTAGAATTGTTCCCTGTTACGGTTAATTATGAAATTGGTTACTGCTAGACTGTTAGTTGCTGAATTTGAGATTGATATGATTAGTTGGGCTTGATTCATGTCTCTAAGCATGCCTATCATTACTCTTTCTCTCTTCTTCTTACACTTGAGGTTACCGGTATACCGTCCATTTCGTAAACTTATTTTGTATACACTGTTATTGCAAGGACCCCAGGTGCGTTATTTCTTACTTCCACCTGTGCCTATGGTGTGTATATTCTGCTTACTGGCATCACATGTGGTTCTGTTGATTTCCCTCTAGGCTAGTTCATGTGTACCTTTCGTTGATTTCTGTGACTGTTTGCTTCTATTCTGTCTGTTACTACACTTTTATCTTATATGTGCCCAATCGGCCTATGATACCTACTGGGTACCTTATGCTTCGCATTTGGTGCTCATCCTACCCCCTGCATCTGTTGATGCAAATCCTAGCATGGGCCATCGCCGTTAGATCGCTGTGATTCGTGCTTGGAGATCTGTTGGGGACTACTTCAGACTGAGGGTGAGCTCTTGGCGGTCGGAGCTTAGCTTTAGTTTATCTTTTGCTTTATGTACTCTATTACCATTCAGAGACATCTGTATATATTGTTTTTGATCGTTTCCACTCCATGTATGTACTTTGGCTCTATACTATGATACCAGGTCTTGGGGTTTTGTTTAGTTTCCGCATATGTATATATTTATATCCCTTTTATCTATTCTCTTCATCTTGTTCCCTTATTTGTTAGATAGTAGCCCATTACTAACTGTCCTGGGCTACGGGGATTGGTTCACCTACCGAGGGTTGTAGGTGTCATCATGACCGAGAAATCGGGTCGTGACAGGAACCATCAACAAAACACAATTAACAAGTATAAATAAACCCATACCAGGCGTAGTACCCAAGCCAACCGATATATGCAACCCGTACCATGCGTAGTACCCGAGCTAACCAACATGTATCCCATACCAGGTGTGGTACCCGAGCTAACCGATAAGTGTCCCATACCAGGCATGGTACCCGAGCTAACTAAATGTCACACACAATCTAGCAATCAACAATTAATGAACAAAATCACACTTGTAAACCAACAAGCAACAAAATCAGCTTCATTTTACATGATTAATAACCAAATATTTAGACATTCATAATTCCATTACCTAACCATGCAATGCACATACAATACTAAGCGACAGCTACATGAACACATATTGTAAATAGGAAAACAACAACCATTATCTACCCCACAATCTAGTTCATAACCCCAATATTGATATCCTGTTCGATGACTAATTCCCAGCTTACTCTTTAGGCACATATATAGTTGCTACATCAATTCTGGGACCTTTCTTTAAGGACAAACACAGTCCAGGGAAAACATCCCCTAACATTGAGGATCCAACCCTTCTTGTTCATTCCATTCCCTTTAATTGAATTATTCCCGAAAACCCGCTATAACTCAGCCACTTATTTGTTCACAATATTTTTGGTTCCCCGAACCTACCCAACAATCTAGTTCCCTGGAATTAGAATCATGCACAAAGATACATAAGAATTGGATTGAAATCCCATAATATTACCATTTCCTCATCAATCATACGCCCAAACACTACATTATCCCTCCAGACTTCGTGCCTGAGGGTATAGGCATGAACTCTCCCCTCATTCTACAACAATAATATGCAAGATAAAAATATGGGTCTATAGCTACTCTGTTAAGCCTAGCCTACCTGGACGCCAAGCATCAGCTGCAGAGGTCTGAACCCTAAAATCTGGCTTCGTGAAGGCGATTCCTGATAAAGAACATATCTGGAATCCACCATTTTGTCCCTTCTTAGCCAAAATCTATCCTCCCTATGGCTCCCAAGATTTGGATAAGCCTAGGAGGGTTTTTGGAGCAACCCTCGTCTATTTTCCAACTGAGAAGGAGAAGTCTAAAAATAATATTTGCATTTTCAGCTACTGCCTCTGTCATACCGCTATAGCGGCTGGCTGATCGCTACAACAATGGCATTATAGTGATAAAATTTTGGCTATAGCAGGGTGATGTTAGCCTGGGTAAATTTCAAAATCTGAAATTTCTATCATGTCAACCCCACTTAAACTAAATCTTATTCTAATCATTTCCAAAATCCACGATAAGGTGATTATAGCATAATGACAGAGCAGGTCGTTACAACAGTCATAAATCATTATATCCCCTTACTATTTTTACCAACGATAAGTCCATGGCTAAAATTTAGCACAAAAATTTTCAGTTAAACCACATAGCAATTCATCACTAAACCAACCACACATAACCAAATTATGACCTTTCCCTGACCATAATATTCATAGTAATTAAAACAATCACATTTCACATATTCGCAGTCATTCAAGCAATATAATTACACATAAGCACCAATCTCAAGTTCCATCACTGAAGAAAACCCTTTTTATTATCCTTTATTTGCCTCATGAATGACTGTTAGCCAATTCATCCATGCCTTTACATAGACTCTAAGGCCAGATGCCAATTGGAACCTTCCCAAATCCAATTTACCTTGCTTGCATCATTTCAGCCAGAGTCAAACAACATCTTTTTACCTCGTTGTGATATCAATTGAATCAAGAGATACCAATTGAACTCAACCCATACAAGCAAGCAACAAACATGAAAGGAGGCAACAAGTGGAATATTTTCCTAGAATGCCTCATAGTTTCCCGAATATTAGATGTGGACGTCAACCCATCAATCAATATGACTCTATTCGACATTTGCTCTTGTACTGGGAGACCAGTAACCTAGGCTCTGATACCAAATTGTCATGACCCAACTATCAGGCTGTGAGGACACCTACTCTAAGCACCTAGATAGGAGAACCCTTACCACCCCATTTAAAATAGGCTTGTGGAAATAAATAAGAAAAGTGAAAATTTCCTTTAATATTTAAAAACAATTACAAAAACTTTGAGCAGTAAAGTCTATTAAAAAATTTCAATAAAACCCTCCTTAGGAACTAGTCTAAATAGCTACAAGAGCTCTAAGGAGAAATACAAGTAAAATAAGACACAACTCCTACCATAGGAAAGAGAGGAGTACAAGTTGTTGTAGACTACTATCTGCATCACTTTTGTAACAACAACTGATCCTACAACCAGACTATACCCAAAAGGTATAGCAAGAATAGTATCAATATAAATAACATGTACTGGTAGGCATCATCGGTCGACCCAAATCCACCACATAATATCATATAAATAATCAAAAGAAAATATACAACTTAGAAGTTATACGGTCCAGGTCCTTTATCAATAACCCTTACTAACCAAGTAAATCATCCATGGACCTTATACATTCTTTCCCAAGCCTCCCTACCTTATTCCGCTCCCAACTCCACTATTAGCAGGCATTTTACCCTTGTATCCTGGTCATAACCTGACCCTTTATAACAGTAAGACTCCCCAAGCTTGCCTATCTTGCCAGACACTAGAAGTGCCTTGCCAGTTTCAGTACTATAATCTGAAGAAGAAAGCTGAGGATGGCAAGTTCCACAAGTTTTTTCTATGTTAAAGCAGTTGTCCATAAACATTCCACTATTTGAGTCCCTAGAGCAGATGCTAGGCTATGTCAAGTTTATGAAACACTTGGATATGAAGAAGATAACAGTGACTTTTGAGCTGGAATATAACTTAAACCATTGTAGTGCCATTTCTTTATGTTCATTGGCTGAGAAAAAGGAAGACCCTGGAGCATTCATCATTCCATGTACCATTGGGTCCTATAATTTTTCTAAGGCTCTCTATGATCTTAGTGCAAGCATTAATCTTATGCAGCTTGCTACTTACTAGAAGCTGGGCTTAGGAGCTCCCAGACCGACTACTATGCGGCTATTGATGTCAGATTGCATCGTTAAGAAGTTAGTTGGGATATTATATGACGTGCTATTCAAGGTTTCTGATTTTATCTTTCCAACTAAATTTTTTATCCTAGACTGCGAGGAAGATTTTGAGGTCCCCGTCATCTTAGAGTGACCATTCTTGGATACTAGAAGAGCATTGGTTGATGTAAAGTATGGTAAGTTCTAGTTCCAGGTGAATGGTAAAGAGGTAGTTTTAAATGTCCGTAAGTCTATAAATTAGCCCAGAGATATAGGTGTCTTCTCCGTGATTGACACTATTAATGATGCGATTGATGTGTTAGTTGAAGAAAAATTCACCATTGACTTTGAAGGCAGTGATTATGAATTTGGATGTTGAGGACATCGATGATTACAAAGAGATAGTTAATGCATTGTATGGTCAAGGTTCATATTCTTATGCCCCCAAGAAGTTAGACCTGGACTTGAAGAACTGTAAGACTCCTCGAACTAACCCCTCCATTGAAGAGCCATCAGTTCTTCAACTCAAACCTCCTGTAGCACACTTGCAGTATGTATTTTTGGGGCCTCATGACACTTTACGTGCAATTGTTTAAGCTAACTTGCTTGATTCCTAAGTGGAAGCTCTAGGATCTATTTGCGGATGTATAAGATAGCCATTGGGTGGACCATGGCTGACATAATTAGGATCCCTCCAAGTATTTGCTAACAAAAAATTCAGCTAGAGAAGGATTATATTCCTAGCGTTGAACACCAAAGAAGGCTGAATCCACCAATGCAAAAAGTGGTAAAGAAAGAAATCATCAAGTGATTAGACACCAAGGTGGTATTTCCTATTGCTGACAGCAAGTGGGTGAGTCCAGTTCAGTGTGTACCAAATGAAAAAGGGATGTTAGTTGTTCCTAATATCAAGAATGAGCTAATTCTCATGCGTACAGTCACAGGATGGAAAGTATGTATGGATTACAAGAAGTGGAACTTCTGGACCAAGAAGGACCAGTTTCCTATGTCGTTATAAAATGCTTGATAGACTTGAAGGTAGAGGGTGGTATTGTTTTCTTGATGGTTACTCATGGTATAATCAGATTTTTATTGCTTAACAAGATTAAGAAACGACCACCTTTACTTGCCCATATGGTACTTTTGCGTTCAAACAGATGTTGTTTGGCCTGTGTAATGCACCGACCACTTTTTAGAGGTGCATGATGTCCATATTTTATGACATGGTGGAAGACACAATTGAGATTTTTATAAATGACTTCTCAATTGTTGGCGACTCATTTGAAGCTTGCCTTGATCACTTGTCAAAAGTGCTGAAACGGTATGAAGAGATTAACCTTGTGCTGAAATGGGAGAAGTGTCATTTTATGGAGAAAGAAGGGATTGTGTTGGACCACAAATCTTCGAAAGAGGAATAGAGGTAGATAAAGCAAAGATTAAAGTCATTGCCAAGTTGCCTCCTCCAATTTTGGTGAAGGGTGTTTGTAGTTTTTTGGGGCATGTTGGTTTCTACCAGCATTTTATTAAAGATCTTTTGAAGATTGCAAATCCCTTGTTCAAATTTTTGGAAAATGACACAAATTTATTTTTTATGATGCATGTTTAAAAGCATTTAAATTCCTGAAGGAAAAGCTCATCTCATCACCCATTATTATTGCACCAGATTGGTCCCAGCCATTTGAGGTATTGTGCGATGCTAGTAGGTTGGCCTTAGGTGCTGTTCTTGGGCAGGACAAGGAGAAGATCTTTCATCCCATATATTATGCTAGTAAATCATTGAATGTGGCTCAAAAAAACTACAATATGACGGAGCAGGAGTTGTTGGCTATGGTTTATGCTTTTGAAATGTTCAGAGCTTATTTTTTAGGTACCAAGATTGTTGTCCATACTGACCATGCAGCAATTTGGTATCTCATAGCGAAGAAAGATGCAAAGCTTGGGTTGATGTCACGACCCAGACTATCATGAGTGAAAACCACCCAATACCTCCGGGTGAGCAGACTAATACCGACCTAACACTTAACAAAGTCTAGCAGCTCAAAACCAGTTGCATAAAATAAACTAACATTTAATCATCTCAAACCACTATCATAACAAGAATCTGTGGAAAATTCCTCCCTAGAACCTGAAGGTCATCGTACCAAAACATCTACCGAGTCTAAAATACGGGGATGCAACCCCAAAAATAAAAGAGAGTTTAAGCCCAAAACAAGTGGGCTACAACTAAAACAATAAAATAAGGTAGCTCGACCGAAGCAGCTCACCCTTGAGATCTGGAACCGCTGGGACTACAAGTAAGGTCACGCGTCAGCCACCAGAAATTACCTATACTCACAAAAAGAAATGCAAGTGCAGAATCAGTACACAACTATCGTGTACCGGTAGGATCATCAGCCAGCTCCAAATAAATAAGTTTGCACAATAAACTAAAGCTGACTATAGTACAGTAAACATGTAAGCAAGAAAACAAATGACCAGACTACAAGTCTCTTTCTTAGCTTATCAACCCCATGTAACCAAAGACAACCATTGACACACTCAATGACAATAACATATATAACCTTTCAACATAGCCCGAACCTACCCCGGGATCCTCCTAACACCACTTAAGTGTTGCCATACAATCCCGGCCTACACTAAGACCAACCTCACAATTAATTATTATCACCCGGCCTCTCATGGACCATATGCAGAAATCACATTTCAAGAATACAACCCGGTCCACTCATGAAACCATCGAAAGAATACAACCAATGCAAGTAAAGAAAACCCGTACCAGGTGTAGTACCCAAGCTAACTATTTGTAATTCCCCGACCAGGTGTGGTACCCGAGCCAACTGAATAGTATCCCATACTAGGCGTGGTACCTGAGCCAACCAATAAGTAACTTGTACCAGGCGTGGTACCCGATCCAACCAAATGTCACACAAAAATCCAACAGTCATTTCACAAGCAATAACAACTAGTTCATTTCACAAGACTGATAATCGGACAATTAGACATTCATAAACCACTCCCTAAGCATGCAACTCATACAATACTAAGCAGTAGTACATGAACAAATAATGCATATTGGGAAAATAACAACCATCACCTACCTCAAATTATTCAAAAGCTCTACTGAACCAGAGCCTTCCTATTTTCCAAAGTTCTTGCTTATTCTTGGTCTAAAACAAACATAGAATAACTATAATCAATTTACTAGCCTACAATACCTGGATTGTACAAAATTCCCAATCCCCAGGCCAAACTATGATCATTCCACCCCTTCCAGAGCTTTCCCACCATTAATTCACCTAACTTTATATTTTTACAAATATGTTTAGAGAATTATGGCTAACTGATCATAACCCAACAAAAATATCAAGACCCAAGAACTACTATGCCCTAGAATCCAAAATTTTCCCCAAAATTTCCATTCCTAGGTTAACCACAACCTTTCCCCAAGTCAAATACTAGCAATTCTACTCCCTCAAAAAGATAGTACTAAGTTAGGAGAGTAGAATCCTTACCTTTAGGATGAAAAATGGTGGAAAACGGAGTAAGTTTGCCCAAAATCATCTTGCCCTTCTCCCAAAACATTCTTGACGAAAATTTAATGTTGTGGGGAAGCATTCTGCGTCAAATCCTAACTCATCCGCTATAGCGGTCCATGCTTTTCTATAGCAGTACTGCCATAGTGGAATTGTCCGCTATAGCGGTGCTGACCGATGTTAACTTTTGCTATAGCGGTAATTTCTCCGCTATAGTAAAGGTTGTGATAGCGATGTGTCAACTGCTATGGAAATTGACATGGGATAGAAAGTCGTAAAGTTTCCTAAAAAATGCCCATTTTATAATACACCTTGAATCCTCGACGTCCTAAAATAATTCCTTCACGTCAACCTCGATACCTAGAGTTTCACTTACCCAAATTCACTTCTGAAAAGTCCCCCGAACTCCTCTATATCTTAGCTACAAGGAAAACTAGCTTAAAACAAGATACATTACCCAATACTCACCCAGATTGTCCTAGACCATACCTCTCTTAAAACTGGTCGAGACTAGCCTAACCTAGAATTTTCAACTCCCAAACCCGGAAGTTTTCTAACTCTAAACTTGGCACGGAAGGTTTACCCATAATGACAAACCCAGTCATTACAACAGATACCAATTTACCCATCATTCATCCCCGAATGATCAAACCCAAAAATACAGAGAATAAAAGAGGGAAAGTATAGTACTTGAATCCTCAAACAAGTGAAGGTACTTGTCCCGCATGTCCTTCTCAGTTTCCCAAGTG
>QJPP01006833.1:0-18537 GCA_003996215.1 Jaltomata sinuosa
AGTTCAGAACCGCCTCGCAGACCAAGTGCATCAAATAGAAGTATTTTTACCATTTAGAAGTCAGCAAAACAGTGATGTTCCATTTCTCTTTAGTAGCACAAGTTTATAGAAAAAGAGACTGTTTCAATTGTTATTAACCAAAAATAGTGATAAAAGTTGGACGCTCACCCTGGAGCTCCATTCATTTAAAAAGAAAGTATTTTTGGGTTTTTAGACATTAGTAATCAACTTAAACCAGTGAAATCTATCCTTTATTTGAAAACCATTTATTAAAAAGAAGGTTTCCTTATTAAACCACTGAGCCATTCAACTCCCGTCAATTCGTACCATTCAATTCCCGTCAATTCGTACCATAACCCAATCATATGCCGAAAGGGATGAAAATGAATCAGTCCAAATGTATGTATGAATACATGTAAATGCACACAACTATACCAAGATAGGGTGTTTCACCCTTCATATCAAGATCGTACTAACCAGGAATCGATCATGCTCAACCATGGCCTCGGGCCCATAAATACTCATACCCAAGCCAAACATAGAAAAATATAACACAATAAGGACAACCAGAAAGCTAAGTAAGAAACTACTCTACCACAAACTACCCTCCAACGAATGCTAAGGCAGTCTATTCTAGTACAATTACTAATAAGGAAACACTACACTAACTACCAACCCCCAAGGAACCCGCCTAACATAATCAACTACTAGAACTAAGCATATAGAATACAACAAAGAGAAACTTAAGGAAAACAAAACCCACTTTCTCCGATATTCTAACCATGAATCCTAGGTCTGAAGACCATTCCATCTATCCAGAAATATTAGCATTCAAACCATAAAGTCAAACACTCGAGTTAAACTCGAAAAACATCAACAACCCATCAAAAGGCTATGACTCCTACAAAACTCTACCTTCACGAAGTAGTCAAAAAAACTCGATCTCAACAAAAAACAAACACTAGCACTACTAACCTTAGAAATATACACCTGCCCAAGACACACCCACTATAACCGGAGTAGGCTACCTTGAGTGACCGATGGTCCACAAATGGACAACTTCTCTTAGACCAACTGAATACCCAAACTTATCTGAAATAGCCATCAAGAACCCCAACTAAAAAGAAAAACATCGAGACTTGAAAAGATATAACTAGGCAACCCATGATGAAGGAAAACCTTCCGAATGCAGATTTTGAACCAAACCCTCTGAACCACACAATTTCTGATCCGAAAAAAGTTACTAGGCTAGGTCCGCCTACCGAAACTTACCCCAAGGACACCAGAACCATGCAAGAAATGTAGCGAGTCCTCAACAAAGCCTAAAGTCAGCCTCCAACTCCAAAAGCTAAAAATTTTGCCATGTTGCCAAAACCATGATACACAAACCATAACTAAGCATCTGCCCTACTGGACCAGTACATATTCCCATATCATGGAAGTGTTTCTCTAACTACTAACTTTTTGACCCTTCACAGAAAGAGTATGAACCAATGCTAGAATCTACAAGCCTCCAACCCATAAGGAACCCATATCACTGTAGCCCAACCGCTAGAAGGGAATAGTCTGCTGAATCAATCTAGTAAAAGGTGCCACGAACAGAGGAAGTCTTCCACAACTCTCATGAAATAGCCTGCTAACCCACAAAGTCTGAAACTAACTCCATATTCTAACTGATCTCCTCCCTACTCCTTGAGTAGACTCAGATTCCACCTAAGAATACTGTAGTAACTGGAACCCAAATAGTATCTGAACACAATGCTTAACAAAGTGCATAAGCTAATGGGGCATGGGTCAAACCAAAGTATATAGCTGGGAAATTATAGAGCAACGAGTCTTAAGTTAGTCCTTGGAATGCCCACCACCCCGATCCTTAACATGAGATAACCCAATCTAAAACTTTATCTCTAGAAAAATACCTCTGAAACTAGAATACCTACATTCGCAGAAACTGACCCAAGGAATGAACATTGGAGCTAGCACCATGAGCAAAAACAAGACAATCCAACAACCCAAGATGGCTAGGTTCTATGATAGGAATAACCACGCCTAAAATCACCGCACAAGCCTCCCAATTTAGACGACAAGGACTACCATTCTTTGCACCCCAACATAGCTACTACCCAAAACTGACATACTCGATCCACTACTAAAATAATTATTCTATGGGGTAGCTATATGTAGAAATATTACAATCTCATAAAGTAAGTTTGGATGAGAGCAATGTAAGCAGACATGTACAAGGATATGCAGATCCCACATCAGACAATACAAAAAGCTCACTGATGATAACAGAATCATACCTATGATAAAAGTATATGTGTGACTTTTTCAGCCATGAATACTCAACCGATACAGCTGGGAACTATCACTAACAACCTGGGAACTATGTCTACTAACTCATGCATCTCCTCTGGCCGGTGATGCTGGAACTCAGAAGGGGTGAAACTCCCTGAATCTTGGACAAGTCCTAGCAAAGTGTCCTCGCTCAGCATAAACATAGCAACCCTTACCTCAAGTGCCTTGATAAGAAAATATGGTTGAACCTGACTGGCCACCATGGCCAGGATACCTAAAATGCAATCCTCGAGAAGTCTCACGAGGACCCTGATTACTCTACCTATTGTTCCCTAAACAACTGCTCTCTGAAATATTTAGTGCTATATGAATTATCCACAAAACTGAGAATGTCGTGGGTAACCCCCATGAGAGAAACCTCTGCCTCGTAATCGAAAATCACTGAAACTACCCTGATGGAGATGCCTCTTACACCTCCTCACCCGACCTCATGGCCTAATGACATATACCCTCAATAACTTGTGCATGATTAACAATCGCAAGAAAATTAGCCACTGATGCCACTAGTTGCTCTGTAGCCAAACAAAGTTATAGATCCAACCCTCTGACAAACTAGCGAACCTGCTCGTGCTCTGTAGGAAGAATGATAGTAGCTTGCCTAGACAACTCATCAAATCGTGCCTCATACTAAGAAACTGACATAGATCCCTGATCTAACTTGGTGAATTGATCTCTCAACCTCTCTCTCAAGCTGTAAGGTAGAAATTTCTCAAAGAAAGCCTCGGAGAACTGTGCCTAGTCATTGAAGGTGACCCAGCTTGTCTGCAATCAGTAGAAGATCGCCACCACTATTTTGCCATATCATCCATTTGAAATGCAGTGTAATCAGCTCTATGAGACTCAACTAACCTAAGGTTATGCAACCTCTCATGGAAACTAATCAAGAATGCGTAAGCATCCTCCCCAAGGGCACCATAAAACCTCGGAGGACCCAACCTAATGAACCTACCCAACATCTTTTGCTCCTTAATCGACATAACCGGCATAGCTGCAATAGGTTGAGCAACCAATGGAGCCAAAAACATCTCTAAATGGGAAGCCACAGTAGTTGGTTGTGCTCCTAGTCCCTCACTATATGTGCCACTGTCTGGGCTGAAGTCTGTGCCTCATGTCTAATCTGTGAACCACTAGGTGTACTAGGCAAATTCTCGACCCTCAACATACTCTCCAACAAGCTAAGAATATTGGCTAGAATACCCTGAATGGCTAGTGAAGCTACAAATCCTATTGGAGGCTGGACTGACCCTACGCACTCCGACTGAAATTGAACACTATCAAACCCTAACTTTGGTAACCTTGCTCTAGCAGCAGGCATATGAGCCTCGTCTATGCCCGTTGTCGACCTCATCATAACCATCTGAAAAGGAAAGAAGGAATTGAAGTTAAGACATTGATAGAGTGAAGAACGCTTGATAAGGAATCACCTAGAGGAAACTTTCCTAAGAATGCCCAGTAGCCTCCCGCATGTAGGATACGTACGTCATCGTACCGATCCACGAGACTCTACTAGACACCTGCCCTTGTACCAATAACACCAGTGAATCTAGCACTCTGTTACTACTCTATCACGATGTGAAATCTCCAAGTCGTGATGGCACCTAATACAACCCACCAGTAGGTAAGCCAAACCTTAGCCCGAAACTATAAGTAACGGGCTAACACGACAAAGAAACCACTAGCAGATGAAATATCAATAAATAGCAAAAGGCAAGATAAACCAATATAAGTAAAAGGGAGGGAAGAGACTAAGATACATAAGAATCCCCCAAGACCTGGTATTAGTCGGTACAAGTGCTACTACAACTTAGATATTTTAGATAGATACAACAAAATATCGATAATCTTTGGAGGTACAGTAGGAGACTAATCTAAAAGTAGAGGGATATGGATCAACTCTGATCACCAAGATCTCACCAAATGTCTCTAGTCAGATAATCTGCACGAGGACAACAATAAATGGTGATAACTCAAACTAGCATCTTCATCAATAAAATGATGCAGAGGTGTAGTATGAGTACCAAAACACGCGGTACCCTGTAAGCATCATCAGCCAACTGAGCTCAAACAACATATAAATATAACAAAAGCAAACATAACCCAAGGGTAAGAAAGATGATTCAGAAAGAAATAGAATGGTTAGAACCTAGATAAAAAGGAGAAATACCACCACAATTTGAAAGACATAAATATAATATGGCAACAACCAATTCGAACTCTCCGAGTCTGAAAAGTATACCCAATAAAGAAAGCCAATTGTACATAGATTTCGATAGTAAATATACGCTAGTAATACCATAAAATGTGATATGAATTGAATAAAATGAAATGAAATGTGGACAATGTAGTAATGAATAAAACCCTGAGTCACGTCACAGGCCGCCGGAGCTTACCAACCAATACCATACCATAATACTTGGAATATTCTTCCAGGCCGCCGAAGTTTATCAATACCAACCACACCATAATATCCTCGTATAATCAAGAAAACCCAGAGTATTCTCATGGGCCACTAGATCTTATCAATATCACGAATACCACAAAGTAACACCACATATGAATTAAAATGTGGCCAGCAGATCATATCAATATAGTCCCGCAATCAATAGGAAGTAAAGTTCAAAACCGCCTCTCAGACAAAGTGCATAAAATAGAAGTATTTTTTCCAATCAGAAGTCAGTAAAACAGTGATGTACCATTTCTCTTTAAAAGCACAAGTTTATAGAAAAAAAGATTGTTTTCCCTGGTTATTAACCAAAAACAGTGATAAAATTTGGACGCTTACCCTGGAGCTCCATTCATTTAAAAAGGAAGTATTTTGGCTTTTTAGACTTTAGTAATCAACTTTAACTAGTGAAATTTTTCCTTAATTTGAAAACCATTTTTTAAAAATAATGGTTCAATTCGTACCATAACCCAATCATATGCGAAAAGGGAT
Organism: Jaltomata sinuosa; assembly: GCA_003996215.1. Classification (NCBI taxonomy): domain Eukaryota; kingdom Viridiplantae; phylum Streptophyta; class Magnoliopsida; order Solanales; family Solanaceae; genus Jaltomata; species Jaltomata sinuosa. The sequence goes on from QJPP01006833.1 coordinate 5,294, forward strand.
GAAAATGCATCAGTCCAAATGTATGTATGAATACATGTAAATGCACACCATTATACCAAGATAGGGCGTTTCACCAATCATATCGAGATTGTACTAACCTGGAATCCATCACGCTCAATCATGGCCTCGGGCCCACAAATACTCATACCCAAGCCAAACATAGAAAAAAATAACACGATAAGGACATCCAGAAAGATAAGTAAGAAACTACTCTACCACGAATTATCTTTCAATGAATGTTAAGGCCGTGTCTTCTAATACAATTACTAATAGGGAAACGTTACACTAACTACCAACCCCCAAGGGACTCGCCTAAGGTAATCAGCTACTGGAACTAAGAATAAAGCATACAACAAAAAGAAACTTCAGTAAAACACAACCATACTGACCTAGGCTCCCGCCAAATCCAGCCTCCATGGCCTTGGGCTCACAAGTATAAGATAACTACAACAAAAAATGAGCAAGAATAATAATAATAATAATACAATGATAATGCCGACTCTATCCCAAACCCTTATCTAAATCTAGGCTAAGGCCCCCTGAATCTAGCAACCTTGACCACAAGCAGCTTAAACTAAGCTAAGGCATCTAATCATAAACACAAGGATACCACACCGCCTATGCCAAGTTTTACGGAAAGGTTATAGCCTATACTAAGTATTTGCTAGCTAGAATCTACTCTAGGGCATCTAAATCACCTATAAGGATCAACAAGCCTACTAAAACCATATCCAAACCACAAGATCCCACCAACCATTAGCAAACAAGATCCCACCAACCACAAAGCCCCCTGGCACCATACCAATACCTAGCAATAACAACAACATGCCAAGGGCAGATTTTCAAGAAGCAGGCCCCCAAGAACGCATCTGGGGTCCCGCTAGCACAAATGAACTGAGCTATTCAACTAGAAATTGCATTCCAGATCTAACAAAATCAACAAAAATCCCATAAGAGGTTGATTTAACAAAAAGTGGGCCTCGTGCCCAAAATTAAACTTTAGGCCAAAAATTCCAAAATGGAATTTAAAGGCCAAAATCAAGTCCAGAAGCCTCGAGACCCAAACTAATGGTCCCTCTAGCCCAAAGCCAACATTCCAGAGCTAACAACACTGGCAGAATTTCCATCCGAGGCCTTCTTCTCTAAATGTTGACCAAAGTCAACTCTTCAAGCACAACTGGATTGAAAACACAGAATGAGAGGAAGTTCCAAGATGAAAAATCTCTCGGATCCCAACCAAAGGTCTAACTAGACCAAAGTCCATGCTTTGGAGCTAACAAAACTATTAGAATTCGATTCCAAGTGCATTTACCAGCAAAGTTGATCGAAGTAAAGGATTTCTAAAGTTAGAGTTCTAAAAAAGGAAATGGTCATAACGACCTAACGAACAGACCAGGAACTAAACTATCAGTCCTGGTAAGTCATAAATGATCTATAGTCACTGCAAGAAAACTCGAAACATAGAAAATATAAGAAAATAGAGAAATGACCCAGATGGACATTACAAAAAGAGGGATAAGAACAAATATGAAGATCCATGACAGCCTGAAGATGTAGTGCTCACCCTTATATTAAATCAGTTGTCACTTCTAGAGATGAGATTGTGTTTAAGTCTTTGGAAGATGGTCTGAACTCAAAAAAGAAGTGCATGAGTAGCACCTATAAAAAATTATATATTGGTAGGTATCATAGGCTAACTCAACGTAGTAACAACTACATTTCAGGAAGAGTAAAACATTTAGCAAGTACAACATCACATACTCAACTTAGACAATCAATTAATTACTTCAGCCAGATGAATCACCCAAGTCCAGATATATCAATATCAATAAGTAAATAAAATGTAAGACACCATAACAGACATATAACATCCTCTCAATCTCTGCACCTATAAGTAGTAACATCACACAACATAGATCTTATCCATGCTGATATTCAGAACCTACAATATTTTCTCATCTCTACACACATGCAAAAGTGTCTTATTTCTTTCAATAAAGTCATGACCTACAGGAGACATACCAGGATACATGTACCTTACTAGTGTGGTAACCAGCTAATCACGTAATCGCTCATTTATAAGCTCACATCGGACTCGAGCCACTCAATATCCAAATAGTATGTATATTCTTAGTTTTATCAATGTATCATAGTATGCTCTCACTCAGTTATCTCTTAAAATAGTCACAACAAGTGCACATCATATTGATGATAAATCATTTAAAGATAGGATTCAAAAATTATCCAACTTATTTATACAAGTATTGTCAAGTCAAGCTAGTAGTAAACCATATTTATGTATGAAGACCAATTAACATGCTTATAAATCGAAACACATGTAAGGGACTATACTAGGTCTAACTTCACATAAACTATAACCTACCTCAATAGAAGAACCCAAACCCAAGCTAATTCGCAAGAGCTTTGCCCTTTCTCAATGGCTCAGATTTTTTATGGTCTAAAACAACAAATGCAAAAGTAATTATCCCACTTACTTTTCAATTCTAAGCCTAGGGGATTCAACCCCACTAGTTTTACCCATTTTAATAGACTTAAACCTTGGCTAAGGTTTTTTCAACCATTAATTTTCCCTAAATCCCCATAATTAAAATTAAAAAGCAAATATTATATGCTACGAAGTGTTATTTAAAAACATAGGATCAATTCTAGATGAATTTACATCTACCCATAGGCTCTTTTCCTACTTTTCATGAATTTAGGGCTCTAACTTAAGAATTTCACCATTAATCCCCAATCCAATGATTCAAAAATCGAAATGGATTGCTAGATAATTAGAGGAATTAATTAACTTACCTCGATGGAGGAAATCACTCCATTCAGTAGAAAATTACCTCTCCTCAGTGTAAGAACAAACCCTTTGTGTTTTTGAAAAATAAACTCTGAAAAATTGACTTAAGCAATGCATTTTATCTCTCATCTTTTGCTGCAACGATCACTCTCTAGCTACGGTGAGATCGTTATGGCGAGATTTAGCACACTATAGAGAGCCTTGGCAAAATTTTGCAGGCTAACTATGGCGGGACTCTGACCGCTATAATGTTCTCGCTATAGTGGGATATCATCCTCTATAACAGTCTCAGAAATAAAAACTGAAGAACTCAGCTAAAATACTATTTAACAGTATAAACCATTATTCTAGACATCACAGATTGATTCCAATGTGGCAACCGCTATAATCAAAGTTCTATGAACCCGTGTATCATCTCGAAACTTCCTATTGGAAACTACATTACTCTATTATCCATACATAGATACTACACCATCATAGACTACACCACAAAACACGAATTACCACTTAAGCATATATCACTAGATTTTTATTAGAAATTACCCTAGCTTGAAATTTTATCAACTCTCATCCTAGGGACAACTCTAATTGGGTTCTTGATTAGTTGGTAATCTATAAACATATTTAGCTCCTAAGCATGAATTGTTGCATAAATCTTAAGCTTATTCAATGGATTTTATGTCTTTGACCTCTTAGGTGAAGACATTCATCAGATTTGATGAACATTAAGGATTTGGATGCAAAAAGAAAGAAAGAGGCAAAAACCCAAGCAATGAGCTAAGAAAATAAGCCAAGTCAAAAGCCGGCATCTATTTGAAGCATAAAAGGCGCAAGTGGAAGGAAAAGTTCCAAGAACTAAAGAAGAATTTCTCTTGGCAGTTGCGGGAATAAACGAGCAGTTGCGGCCCATAAATAATGCACAAACCAAAATAGTGCACTAGCAACAAATCAAAAGACTTGTGAGACACAAGTGTAGACTTGCGCCCATAAGTGAACTGTAGGTGAGCCTCAATTGATGATGTGGGGGGTATTTTTGTCCAGATCTTTTTAGCCAAGATTTGGATTTTCAGGGATCTGAATGTTCCATTCCAATTTTAAACTTTCTTCTTTGAGTATTATACTAGATAGTGAAGAAAAGTACTTGGGATTTCATCTTGTCCAAGTAGAAAGCACTATTGTTGAAAAATTAAATCTTGGATTTGGATTTATTTCTATTAATGGTTGATATTGAGGAACAATCTCTTGATATAATTTCTCTTTCTACGTGTATATAAATCCATATCTAGGGGTGTGTGCAATGATAGGTCTGTAATTAGGATTGGGTGTTAATTAATAGCTATTCTCTATTAAATCTGTAGTCTCAACAGGCAAAAAGTGGGTTGACTTAGTCATCCTATCTACTTCCACCCAAATCAATTGTGTTGTCTGCGAGTGCGCAATAAATCTGTAATGAAGTCCATATTGATCAATTCTCACTTCCAATTATGAATGTCAATTTCCTAACTCATACCTCCTATTCTCTGATGTTCTATAGGACATGACTTCTAATAGGGGAAAAACTGATAGGAACACCTGTAAGGCTTTATCTACAAGCACAACCACTATCAAGATCAAGGGTAAGGGGTCGAGCAAGAAAAAGGCCCCTGTGGTTATTCAAGAAGTTCCTCATGTCCTTGTCAATGAGGGGGACAAAATCTGCTTTTTTGTTGATGGAATGAAGTCCTACTATGTCAAGTGTTGGTCTGGCCGGTCATTCACACCAGAGAAAAGTTTCAATTTGGCTGAGCTTAGGGAGGAAATCCCCAACATCAAAAAACAATTCACTAAGATGGAGTGGTCACCATTTTTTGATGTACCCAGAGGATACTATCCAAACTTGGTGCTCAAATTTTATGCATCCTATGAGGCAAAACAGGACTCTATGGAGCCCCCAAGAATGATTAAAGATTTCCCTTGGTTGGCCTCTATTATGGATTGGGGAAGAGAGATTGATGTTACCCCAGTTGTCATAAATTCCATTTATTAGAATACAATAATAGCCCCAGGGATCGTATATGCGGAGAAGGTCGCTATGAAGGGAAGCAAACTAAAACTGTTAGCAGTGATATTGCCGTTAGTGAGCCATTATGGACCACGCTTTGTGGTGAGATTCCTAGGAAGGACCTTACTTTTGAGGCTAAGATGTGGCTTGATCTTCTTTGCGCTCGCTTCTTGCCATCAAAGAATGATCAGAAGGTTACCCTTAAAGAGGCCACCTTGATTGCTTGCATCATGTATGGGATTTATGTGAACTTTGGGGAAATAGTGGCTGTCCCAATTACGAAGAAAGTTTGTCAGCCTGCTAATTTTATGCCTTACCTGGTACTTATTAGTAAATTGTGTGCTAGCGAGGGGGAACCCTAATTATATTATGACAGATCTATTCTTGCCACCAGTTTGATTGACATAGAGAAGAAGAGTGATGTTGATGCCTCCAAGGTGAAAAAGATCTTGATGCAAAGTTTGGCTGAGGTTGACTTCTCAAGTGCAACCATGGATATGGGTGAAGCTTCCCCTAAGACGTCTATTTCAGGTACTCCAATTCTTACAATGTTGAGAACCCTGTCGGATGCACTACTTCCTAGACCCTCACCACCTCCTTCTTCCTCAGTTCTGAGTAGGATCTAAAAGTTAGCCGACATGACTTACTCCCATGAAACTCAACTAGCCAAATTAGATAAGAATTTGTCGACATTCATCCAAAAGGTTGTCAAAGATGCGATGAAGGATATCTTTGATAGCCTTAACAAGCTATATGACAGGGTTGATATGGTGGAAGGGGCGGTAACCTCGATCTAGACTGATATAAATAAGATAAAGGGTAAGGCCACTGATAATGTCTAAAATAACTCTCCAATAAAAGAGGTGGCTACGGTGGTTGCAAAAAAATTACCCAACGTGAGTCGGGGTTGAATCTATGAGGATTGGCATGGAAGCTACCATAATTTGTGAGTTGATTCACACGAGCACATGCAATGATGAAACAAGTAAAGTAAATGGAAAAATTTATTTGGGAATAATTTAAAATTGTAAAAAAGACAATGGGTTAACAAAAGTGTTTATATCAAGGATGGAGAGACTAGGGATGTGCTTCTGAGGGGGTCATGCATTAAAATTGGGATTGATTATTCAAACTATTCTCGATTAAAGTGTGGATAGCATTGGTTCAAGTCATGCTAAGTTATTTTTCAACCTACCAAATATATATATTGTCACGGCCCAACTAACGGGCTGTGCGAGCACCCACTCTAATCCACTTAGATAGGAGAACCCTTACCATCCGAACCAACAGGCAATGCAAAAAAGAAACTAAACCATTAAATAAGTCTCTTAAATACATGAGAAGTCCTTTTTACAAATAGTTTAGAAAAATAAATGACTTAAAGAATTTACGGAAAACATTTACAATATGAAACAACCTCCCAGAACCTAGTCTAAGCCGGTACAAGAGCTTCTACAAGATGAGTATATGACATAAGATGACACAACTCCCACCATAGAAGGAAAGTAGGAGCGGCAGGAAGATCACCGCAATCCTGAACCTGTGAAACATCACCAATCCTACAACCAGACTATACCCAAAAAGGTATAGCAAGAGTAGAATCAGTACAAATACACGTACTGGTAGGCATCATCGGCTGACCCGAATTCACTCCTACCATCATATAAAAAATTAAGATAAAATGCACAAGTTAAATGCTTCACCCCTTTCAACATCACTTTTATCAATCCCTCATTTCAGAACAGACTATCCTAACATTTAGACTTACCAAGTCGCCTTATCACCTAGACTTCCCAAGTCACCTTGACACCTAGACGTACCAAGTCATCTTGTCACCTAGACTTCCCAAGTCACCTTAACATCTAGACTTCCCATGTCACCTTTTAACCTAGACTTCCCAAGTCAGCTCCTTGACTAGATATTCAGACTTAACCCGACTAACTGCTCAACCAAACCACTTATACCTGTGGTATTACTTACCAGTGTCCGGACCCTTCACGAACCTCAAAGATAAATTTACATCCTGGTTATAACAACCAACAACTACAACCCCATACTTTCAGTCTTACTTCCAATTTACCAATCACATGAAATTCACCTAGAAATCATTGACACATTCAATAACAACATAGGAGTTATATCTAAGTCCCTTTCTAATACCAAATCCCAGACCCTCCAAGGATCCTCTAACAACACCTAAGTGTTCAACAGGCTACCCGGTCTACACCAAGACACACCCTTAAATTTTTAACCACAAATAATTTCTGACCACCATTAGTACACTTAATAACAACAATTGTGAACTCATAACCTCTTTTACATAGTCCGGAGCTACCCGGATCCCCCTAACACATCTAGTTGATAACATGGAAAACCCAGTTTACACCAAGACCAACTAATAACCCACATAATAACCTGGCCAATACAAAGACCAACCAACAACATAATATAACAACCCAGCCTACACCAAGACCAAACTCACAATATCATATAACAACCCGGCCTAAACCAAGACCCAACTTAGGATATAATATAACAACCCTCCCTATACAAAGACCCAACTCACAATATAACATAACAACCCGGCCTACACCAAGACCAAACTCACAATATAATATAATAACCCGGCCTACACCAAGACCCAACTTATGATATAATATAACAACCCGACCTAAACAAAGACCCAACTTATGATATAATATAACAACCCGGCCTAAACAAAGACCCAACTTATGATATAATATAACAACCCGGCCTACACCAAGACCCAACTCATAATATAATATAACAACCTGGCCTACACCAAGACCAAAATCACAATATAATATAACAACCCAGCCTACACCAAAATCAAATAATGATCAACATAATAACCCGGTCTACACCAAGACCAACTTAACCAAATATAACAGAATTCTCGGCCTCTAACGGACCATAATCAATTATCGTATTTCAATAAAATAGCCCGATCCACTCATGGAACCAATAACAGTTAATGCAATATAACAATATCAATGCAATGATGCAGTAAAATAAACCCATACCAGGCATGGTACCCGAGCCAACTGTTAGTATTTCGTACTAGGCGTGGTACCCTAGACAACCATTTGTTATACCTATACCAGGCGTGGTACCCGTGCCAACCGTTAGTATATATGTACCAGGCATGGTACTCGAGCCAACCGAATGTCAACAATCCACAGTCAAAATAATGAACAAAACAACTTGTAAACCAGCAAGCAACACACCGTTCAATTCACCGATTGTAAAACAGGACCCTTAGATATTCTACACAATTCCTCTAAGTCATGCAATTCACACAAACACTTAGATAAGAGTAAAAAATATACAACATTCACATTAATTCATAAGCCATCACCTACCCCATTTTGGGTACGCTATGAACCGTCAAATCACGTCCCAAGACTACCCCGGTTTGCCCCTTTAAATGTGCAGTTAATTCCATTTATTCCTGACCCTCTTCCTAGGACCAAATACAACCTGGGAAACCCTTTCCCAACCATAGAACACAACCAAACAATTATACTAATTATACCAATTAGTCTACAACTTCCGTTTCTTATATATTTGTTAATTACTAACCCTTTTTCGGTTCCCCGAACCTTCCAATATTCTATTTTCCGCATTTTTTATTAGCAAAATCACACAATTTAAGAAATTCCTAGAATATCACAATAATCCCGGTGAACTGACCGTACCCCAAACCTTATTCCCATCTACCATTTTCAAAGTAATCCAATAATTCAACAACTTTCTCCATACTCCGTGCCCGAAGGCCTAACAATGGATTCTCCCTTTCATTCTATACAATAATACGAAAATGAAAGCAGTCAATCTACTCTTAGAAGAAACCTAGCCTACCTTGATGCTGAGCAGCTGCAACGGTGCATTTTTGGCTCCGTGAGTGCGTTCCTGGGTGAATAATGATCCTGGAATCCATTGTTCTGTGACCCTTCATCCATGACCCCTCCTCCTCAAGATTCCCTAGCCTTGGACCAGCTTGGGAGGGTTTTTGGAGGAACTCTCGTATGTTTTCCAACTGAGGAGAAGAGACTTTTTAATAAAACACCATCTCAGGCTACTGTCACGACCCGATTTCTCAAGTCATGATGGCACCTACAATCCCCCAGTAGGTGAACCAATTCCTATAGCCTAAAAGAGTTAGTAATGGTCTACTACCTAACCAAAACGCACCATCAAGAAGAAATAAGCGAAAGCAAAACTCGAATATAAATACATAAAGGAAACTACACCAACCCCAAGACTTGGTATCAATAGTACAGAAGCTTCTAATAGGATACAAGTGCTATTAGTAACAAAATACAACATAAATTGCCTCCGAAAGTACAAGGAGCAACAGTACAACAGATGAGATGTAGACAAGCCCCGACCGTCAGGCGCTCACCCTAGTCTCAAAGATCCAAAAGCTGCACGAGTCTCCAACGTGATCAACGGCGAAAGCTCAGCTAATATCTGCACAAAAACGTGCAGAAGTGTAGTATGAGCACCAAAACCACGGGTACTCAGTAGGTATAATAGGCCGACTGAGCGCATATAAGATATAAAAGTAGTAATTAACAGATAGCAAGAAAGTAGTCACTGAGGCAATAAGCAAGGCACAAGGAGCTAGCACAGATCATCCATAACCAAGAGCTTCAAGTAACACATTCTAGCACAGAGATACAATTACACAGAATCACAGGTGAAGGAAAGGAGAACGCACCTAGAGTCCTTGCACAACAATATAAGTAAGTAGAGAGAGAGTTAAGAAAATGGCGGTATACCGGTAACCTCAAGTGGAAGGAAAAGACGGAGAGCAGTCTAACATACTCAAAATGGAATCAACCAGTATAAGGAAATCATAACACCAATCCAATCATATGATAGCATAACCAGGGAATCACCTCACAAGTACAACCCTAGGATGAAATAACTAGGCCACAATAACCGAGAGATACCACTCAGCTTCCCACAAGAATAGAACCAGAGTCTCACACTCTGCTCAGAAGGCCACACAAAAGTGCCTCAATAAGATAGGACTCCAAGCCCTCTCAATAATCAAAAATCCCACAACCAAAGCCTCAACAGGCTAGCCATCACTAATATTTCAAGAACCGGGTGCCAAGACAAGCTCTAAATAAAGACAGGAGTAAATATAGTCTACCTACAGTCCCAACGGCCGCCCATACAACCGAGGAACACAATCAAGTGAAAGCAAACCCTCCGGCATCCCATACTACCGGAGCGTACACTGAACACACAACAAACAAGGGTGGAATCCAATCCATGATATGATATGATATGAAATAGAACCTCTGTATGTACCTCCTCCGGTTCCAATCGGGCCCAGCAGGCAGGTTCCATGGAAGGACTCAGCCTGTATACCTCTACTCCACCGTATACCCTTCCCTCCGGCGCACGCAGCCCAAAGCCCCAGGCCTGGAGTGGCAAGGTCCATGGAGGTCCCCGACCCCATACTAAAACTCAGTATCAAGACATGTCATCCGGAGGCAAGTCTGGGATCAAGATAGATACCCAGTCTCAAATATGCATGCCCAGACCCTGTCCAGGACTAAAGTAGTATAAAATGCCTCAAAAACCCCTCCAAAGGTGCCCGGGCGTAACCGGGTCTAAAACTGTAGTAAATCAAGTCTGGTGCTCTGCCCTGCAGAGACTAGTACCAGTAATAAAATCAGTGCGAAAACATCCAAAAATCCTTTTTTTTATCATCAACAGTACCAAAAATGGCCCCCAGGGCCATGCAGATTTAGGAAAACTGTCAGTAGTGGCTCGTAGCCAATATTGTAGTAAAACATACAGGGGGAAACCTTTTTCATGGATGATATGCTCGCACAAAAATATAAAAGTAGTCAAACAGCTCACAACAATTCCTATCTGCCCTGCACATGCCCAATAGCTACTCAGCAGATATAACCAGCCTAATAGGATAATCTCTATGTCTGGGACTCGCAGACATTCCCAAATAGCCCACCACCTATGTTCCAGAGTCAATACAAGGCCACACAGGACCACAAGGGTAATATACAATACTACGCGAATAATACAAACAACGCATGAAATAACAGACGAACAAGGTGGACAAGGTCTGGGGTACCAACCTATAACAACCCATCCAAGGATGCTAATTAATGCAGTTATAGACTATATACGCAGAGTCTAGATAGGGGAAAACCATAACCTACCTGTCATCCGATGACTAGTTGCGGGAACGGCGTCGTCCAGATTCAAACTACTCTGGGAAGCTCCAAATCACAAAAGAATACTTTTAACTAAAGCCCCAAAGGTGTCTCTATGAAGGCTGACCAACCAAGGTAATGGAACAATTGCTAGAATCGACGAGGCTGTAAGAACGAGCCATAGCCATTTGATAAGGTGTTAATGTCAGACTCGCGACCAACCAACTCCAAAACATAAAATGAGGCCAATAATAATAATAAATGGCAGCTAAATCCAACAATAATATGTTAACCACATCTCAAAGGAGCGACGAGCTCCCGAGGCACTATTCCAAGGCATACTTCACGTTTGTCCAATCCAATCACTATCGTATGTGATCCCAAAAAGAATCGTACAATTTCCCAATCCCTCCAGCACCTTACCATAAATAGAACACCATAACAATAACCAAACATAACAAGATAAAGGGGCTGTCCAAACCCACAAATCCAAAATACCACTTCGGGGCTCAGAAATCCATAAAACAACACTAGAACATATAATAATGAAGGAGGGTCATAGGAGGAAGGTTACCTCGACAAAAATCTTTGAAATACCAAGCTAAACATGCTTCTATAAGGACACACCACGAGCTGTAACAATATACGGCAAGAAAACACGACAAACATGCCAATAACAATAAGTTCTCCTCGGAATTGATTCTAAAGCTCAAATTAAGAATGAGTAGAGGATTTAGAACCCTTACCTTACGATAATCAAATGATAATACCATAAAAATATCAGTTCCACGAGCTGCCTCCTTGCAGTAGCAACAAACGGAGCCAAAACAATGAGAAAACTATACCACGACGATGAGCTCGCGACGTAGAGCAACTTCCGTTAAACTTCTGAATTGAAAGGATCAAGGTCCATGGATTATTTCTAAGGTTTATATCTGATTCTGTAAGGTTTTGGTCTGTTTTTGTGGGTTTAAAACGAAGGAGAAGCTGATTTATAAAGGCAAACCGACTTAGGATGCGGGCCCCACCTTGACGTGTCTGCTTGCGCTGTCTTACAAAAACGTGAATATCTATCTATTCTGAAGTCGTATGAACGAATGGTTTAGTTCGTTGGAAAGTAGACTCATAGACCTTCGATTTGGTTTATTGGGGGCCCACTAACTCTTTATAGATAGGGACAAACTCCCCAAGAAATTTAACTCAAATTTGAAGAGAATTCCTTAAAGGAATTTACAATAACTTTTTCCGACTTTTGTTTCGCAACTTGCTTGACTTCAAAACTTATCATACGACCATTTTGCGATTATAATACCTCATAACACATCCTTCTTAGTATATTAGACTCTATTAGTCTTACCCCAAAGGCACGGGTTACTTTAAACCTTTCAAACGGGCGAGGTGTTACACGAGGCATTTCTTTAACTCGAACTTTCGAGTAAGGAATTCCTTTGACCTAGAACCTTGGTTTAATTCTTTGATATTACCAAGAATGTGTCGGAAGTCAACGATTTCCAAAGTTGAAGCTCTAAAACAAGGAACGGCCATAAAGACCAAACAAATGGCCCGTGCACCGAACTACCAGTCCCGACAAGCCATAAATGACTTGGGCCGCTACAAATAAGCTCTAATGGTACAAGAAAGGCGAAAACGTGTAAGTGACCGGAAAGGTCATTACATCATCCACTACTAAAAAGACTTTCGTCCCCGAAAGTCAGGAAGGAAGAAAATACCAGAGATTTAAAAATAGCGGATACAACGCCCGCACTACTCTCTCAGACAACCCGGGTAACCTCCGCGACCGGACGACACCAAAAATAACAGAACCAAAGAAAGCAACCAAGCCTTAATTTCTTACTAGCCAAGCTAGATTTAAACATCCAAAGATCTGCCAACCCAAACTGAACCTCGAGAATCTTAACCAAAAAGCACCTACACAACACCGAAACCATAGAACAAAAGTTATCAACACACAAAACTCGAATCCTTAAAACCATACCAAGTTTACCAGAACATCCATCAATCCAAAACTCTAACTCATGAACCCGCTGTTCCGCAAAAGCCTTTTTTTTTATATTCTGAACTGAATCCTTTAGTACCAAAAAAAGGAAGTTGCATACTAGCTGAACACTCAAACCAACCTCGAAGCATGAACTGACACACCGGAGATCCATAGTTC
>QJPP01006834.1:0-15705 GCA_003996215.1 Jaltomata sinuosa
GGCTGCTTCACCTACTTCAAACCAACCAACCGGTGACCTACATCTATGCCCATAAAGTGCCACATATAGGGCTATCTGAATACTGGAATGGAAACTATTGTCGTAGGCGAAATCTATGAAAGGTAGGTGATCATCCCAACTACCCTTGAAATCGATCACGCTAGACCTCAACATGTCCTCTAAGGTCTAAATGGTTCACTCTGCCTGGCCATCCATCTGCGAATGAAATGCTATGTTGAGATTTTCTTGAGTACCAAGACCTTTCTGAAAAGACTTCTAGAAATAAAATATAAACTGAGGAACTCTATCTGAGATGATACACAAGGGAACCCCATGCAACCTGACTATCTCACTGACGTAGAGTCTGGCATACTCCTCTGCAAAATCTGTAGTCTTAACTGCTAGGAAACGGGCTGACTTGGTCATCCTATCCACAATCACCTAAATTGAGTCGTACTGTCTGCGAGTAGGAGGTAAACCCGTAATGAATTCCATATTGATAACTTCCTACTTCCAAGTAGGAATGCTTATATCCTGAGTGACACCTCCTTGTTTCTGATGTTCTACCTTAACCAGCTGATAGTTGGGACACTTTGCTACAAAATCTTCAATGTTCCTCCTTATGCCGTTCCACCAATAGACTTCTCCCAAATCATGATACATCTTTATGGCACCGCGATGAATAGAATATCTAGAACTATGGGCTTCTTTGAGGATATGATGTATCAACTCATCCACACTGGGAACACATAAGTGACCCTGGTAAGGAAGCACACCATCTCCCCCTTGGGAGAAAACCTGTACCCTTTGCTGATGAACTGCACCTTTTAACTGAAGCAATATTGGATCATCGTCTTGTTTCTCTTTCACTTCTGCTACCAAAGAAGATTTTTACCAATTCGAGACTATCACACCACCATCTTTCGTATCCATGAGGCAAACCCCTAGGTGAGCAATCCTATGAACATCCTTGACTAACTCTTTCTTTTCTTTCTCGATATTGGACACACTACCCATGGACAGTCTGCTGAGGGCATCAACCACTATATTGGCCTTAGCCGGATGGTAGAGCACATTCATATCATAATCCTTGAGGAACTCAAGCCATCTTCTCTGACAAAGATTCAACTCTTTCTGGGTGAGCACATACTGAAGGCTCTTATGGTCTGTGAACACATTTACATGAACACCATATACGTAGTGTTTCTAGATCTTTAGGGCAAATACAACTGTTGCAAGCTCAAGCTCATGAGTCGAGTAATTTTTCTCATGAATATTAAGCTGTCTGGATGCATAAGCTATAACCTTACCATGCTGCATAAAAACACAACCCAAACCAACTTTGGATGCATCACAATACACCATGAAATTATCCATACCCTCTTGCAGAGTTAGAACGGGAGTTGTAGTAAACCTGGTCTTCAACTCTAGGAAACTCTTCTCACAATCATATGACCACTAAAACTTAAACATTTTCTGGGTCAACTTGGTCAATGGGGCATCTATGGAGGAAAATCCTTCAACAAACCCCAGTAATAACCAGCCAAACCCAAGAAACTTCTAATGTCTGTCGTAGAAGTAGGTCTGGGCCAGTTCTTCACTTCCTCAATCTTTTGAGAATCAACTCAGATGCCCTCACTAGACACCATATGACTAAGAAAAGCAACTGACTGCAGCCAGAATACACACGTACTGAACTTGTCAAACAACTGGAGATCTTTGATAGTCTGCAACACTACTCTGAAGTGGTTCACATGCTCTTTCTTGCTATAAGAATATATAAGTATATCATCGATGAAGACAATGACGAATAAGTCTATGTACTACTTGAACACTCTATTTATCAAATCCATGAAAGCTACAGGAGCATTCATTAGTCTAAATGACATAACTACAAATTTGTAATGACCATACAGAGTTCTGAAGGTTGTCTTCAGAATGTCACAATTTCTGACTCTGAGCTGATGATAGCCTGATCTGAGGTATATCTTAGAGAAGAAACTAGCACCGTAAAGTTGGTCGAACAAGTCATCAATCCTGGGAATGGGATACTTATTTTTGATTGTGACCTTGTTTAACTGACGATAGTCAATGCACATCCTGAGAGTACTGTATTTCTTATGCACGAACAATACTGGAGCACCCTATGAAGAGATGTTGGGTCTGATGAAGCCCTTATCTAAAAGGTCTTTCAACTATTCCTTCAATTTCTTAAGCTCAGCTGGAGCCATTCTGTAAGGAGGAATTGAGATAGGCTGGGTATCTGGAAGGAGATCCATTTCAAAGTCGATTTCCCTTTCGGGAGGAACTCCGAGAAGATCTTCTGGAAACACTTCTGGGAACTCATTCACCACTGGGAATGAATCAAGAGTTAGGGTCTTAGAGTTTGAATCCTCAACTCGAACAAGATGATAGATATACCCTTTGGAAATCATTTTTTTGGCCTTAAGGTAAGAGATGAATCGACCTACAGGCACTGAGGTACTACCTTTCCACTCTAAGACTGGCTCATTTTGAAATTAGAACCAAACGATCTTAGTTCTGCAATCAATTGATGCATAACAGGACTGTATCCAATCCTTGCCTATAATTATATCGATGTCAATCATTTCTAACTCTACAAGATTGGCTGAGGTGACTTTTTGAGAAACTATGACATGGAAACTTCTGTATACTCGTCTAGCTATAAATGGATCACCAACTGGAGTAGAGACTGAGAAGAGTTCTGGGAGGACTTCTGGACTGACACTGAAATTTACTGCTATATAAGGAGTTATAAAGAAAAGTTTAGCCCCTGGGTCTAACAATGCATAAACATCTAAATAGAAGACTTGTAACATACCCGTGACCACATCGGGAGAATCATCCTGGTCTTGTCAAGTCAGAAGAGCATACAACCTGTTTTGGCACTAACCACAACCTATACTAGATGAGGCACCCTGCTGAGTAGGGTGACCCACTGGAGCTGCTGTAGAACTAGCCTGATTCTGTGGGCAAGCATCCTTGCCCTTCTAAGAAGCTATTGGACAATCCTTCATTTTGTGGTCTATCTTGCTACACCCAAAACAATTTCCATTACTTTCTATACACTCATATTGGTGGTTCCTACCACACTTCTTGCAAGTTGGATGAGTGCACCCTCCAATGACACTACCTGGGAACCTAGAGCCTGGTGCCCTATCCCATTGGTCCTATCTGAACTTAGGCACTTGGGAACTAGTAGAAGATAAGGCTGGAGCTGAAGATTTCTTGTGGAACTGAGAGTGGTTACCACCTTCCGACCTCAGTTAAGAGTAGTTAAAGTCACATGTCCTAGATCTCATACTGTCTCCTCCCCTCTCTTTGATTTTCTCCTCCTCGATCAGCTGAGCATAAGTAACCAACCTGGAGATATCCATCTCCTTTACTAGCATAATAGTCTTGCACTCCTTAGCCACATTATCGGATACCCCTGACACAAACTTACTCATGCGAGCTTTGGAGTCAGCTACCATTGCCAGAGCATACTTAGACAGCTGGGTAAATTTGAGTGCATACTCCTGCATACTCATATCATTCTGCTTCAGATTGATGAACTCTTGGACCTTGTCCTCCCTGAGCTCAAACGGGAAAAAACTATCCAAAAATGCAGTCTTGAAGCGGTTCCAAGTCACCGAACCTACATTATCATAATGGGATTCCTTCCATTACTGGTACCAAGTGTAAGACACTCCTTTCAACTAATAGGCGGCTAAATCTTCCCTCTCAACCGGAGTGACACCCATAATATATGTCGCCTACTAAATGTCATCAAGAAATTCTTGTGGATCCTTTTCGAACATGGACCCATGAAATTATGGAGGGTTCATCCGAGTGAAGTATCAGATTCTAGCTGCGTTAGAGTTAGTCTGAGGTGGAATTGGTGCCACTGCCTGATGATTGAACTGAGCGGTCATGGCCTTAGAAAGCACCTGAAAAGTAGCCCTGAATTCGGCATGAGTGACTTGCTTATTCAGAGGGTCTACTGGAGCTGCTGGTGCTGGCTGATTCTGGGAGTTGGCTCTTCTGGGAGGCATTTTTCTGAAATGTGTAGAGCATGAGTTAGAAGGAGACTAAATAGTGTTCACACTTTATAGCACGATCTGGAAAGGAAAGAAGGGAAATTATTCCTACTGATATCTCATAGCTTCTCCCTCCTAAGTGTTGCGCACTTCACACCAATGAATAAGACTCTACTTGATACGGCTTTCAGACACCCTAGGACACTTGAACCTCATGTTCTAATACCAAGTTTGTCATACCCGGAGGCTACCCCCTTGACACAACACGGTGCTTAGTGTCACAAGTGACCCCAAGCTAACCCATGCTCTAGCATGTCTACATAATATTTGATAAATTTAAGCTATGCAGAAAACATAACTGATTGATAATATAAGAGTTGGAAAAGAAATCCAAACATGACTGAATATATAAAAATATCTAAAAATGTGATAAGTCTGAAAGTAATTGAAATACTCAAGAGCTGATTCTATTTTATGTCTGAAAGCCTCTAACTGAAGTGAGTTGCTGGACCAAGCCCCCTGCTAACTCTAAAAGTCTGAAACTAAAATATAATGTTGAAAGAATAAAGATAAACCATTATCCTCGGGCTATGAGGACTCACCACTGATGCTGCTAAGTAAGGACTGGGGAATCGTACTAAGTGCAGTCTGAATGTTGAGCGCTTGAACAAACATCATGGAAATATGTAGCACAAAGGTATGTATCAGTACTTCGAATGTACTGAGCATGTGGGATATATGCAAGTTGTATATCATAAAGAATGAATATAGAAACATATGCTGAAACATGAACTGAGAGATAAGCCGAATACAATGACCAAGTAAATAACATAAATACTGTAACATGTTGAATTGAGCTGAATAACTGAATACAAGGTCAATGAAATAATGAATCTGAACTATGGGAGCTACTATTAACCGACATGTAACCACGTGAGCTAAACATGGAGTTTGACATATAATCCCCATTGAAAATGGCTCAATATACCTTGTCAGGGTATAAAGGCTAAGACAAGTCTGACGTGGATCCACTAAACTGATGTTCACTAGTGACAATAGTGATCAACCTAAAGCTGATAGATGACCCATTCATGCCTACGGTGGTGCCGTAGTTATGGGACTTAGGGACTGCTACTAAAGGTCTCAGCCTAATCTGACAACAGATCCTTCATCCTTTCGTCTGATCAGTACTAAGCCTACTCCTAAGTAAATGTATAAGCAATGAATGCAACTGGAGTACTGGATAGCTCAAATATTGATAATCATGTGAGAATGCAACAATAATACTGAAACTGATAGCATTCTAATTCTGAAGCATAATTGACTGAATTAACTGGAACATGTGTAAGTTATGAGTACTAAAATTAACACATGCTAGGGTTACTAAACTCTATACATATATCTATCTTAGGTCCCCAAGAAAACATGTAAACAATATCATATAAATAATAGAATCTAAATTGCACTACTTACATAAGAATTAGGAACCCTAGGTCTGAAGAACTAGTTAAAATCCAAAGAACTAAGATGATTCTAGGGACTCAATGGGTGAAAGGAATCCACTGATAAAATCCCACACACCTGAAAGAAGATTCTACGATTAAACCTTTGGATTTGGTGCTGAACATGAAGAAAACTCTCCTGCTTGTTCTTAAGAGGAAACACTTCTTTTCTTTTAGAATTTGCAAAATGTCGATTTAGTTTAGGAGTTATGAGGGAAAAAGCATAAAACCCCCTTTAATTACCCCTAAAATGACTTAGGATCAGAGTTTAAACGAATTGGGAATAGACTTGAATGCCCCCAACTCAAAATAGAAATTGCAAAAATCCTTCGCTGGATGGGCTACCCAAAAGGCGTTGGACCTGCGATAGTTCATCGGCCCGGGTGTTGCAATAGACCAAGCTGGGGTTGGTACTCTAGATAGTTCCCACGATAGTTCCTATGACCCATTATGTCTATGACGACCGTGGTGATTACGCGTTAGGACTAAAGAGGCTGGGATGGGCACTGTTGGTTTCCCACTGGCTTCCCCATGGCCCATCGGACCTCCAACACCTGTGGGCAGCCCTATCTTGCTATGATATGCAGGCAGGGCCTCTGGGATCTTCCCACGGGGACCCCAAAGGGCCGTCGGGTACATGATGCCCGTGGGTCAACCTGTGGGGCTTGTATGGAGATGAATTTTTTTCTGAGTTCTGGGTTTTGAATGCTGGTCTAAATTATGGGTGTTACAGCTTATGAGGCCAAGTTATCGAAAAGGAGAGGATTCAGTTGTTTTTAAAGGGTCTGAACATGGATTTTCAAGTGTTTTTGTTCACATGACTTCAGCAGGGAGAAGCTTTAGAGGTCACCGATTATGTAGAAAAGTTAGAAGGGGTTAAGCAGGTTGGGAAGGCTAAAGTGTTATCCAAGAAGTCCCGGAATTAGGGGAATTTTTGTGGTTTGTAATCCACGAGTTATCATCAGCAGGCATACTCTGCCCGTCCTATTCAGTCAACTTTGCCAGCTACCACAGGTGGTCGTCTGGGAGCTAGTCAGCATTTTTTTAACTCCTAGAGGCCAGGGAGCTTCTTACACATCTACCAACAAGACTACACTGGATCGCGGTTGTTTCTACTGTGGTAATCTGGGCCACTTTAAGAGGGAGTGCCCTCAAGACAGACTGGTAACCAGGCTCAGCAGCAGTCCAAGGATGTGGTTCCAGCAGATAGAGGTGGTTATGCTAGAGGTCATCCATTGCGTGGGCGAGGTAACTTTCAGGGAGGTCGAGGAGACAGAGGTAATAGCAGTGCAGGTAGAGGTGTGGTGCATCAAGAGAAGGAAGTTTCTCAGATTTATGATCGGGCTCACCGCTATGCTTTTCTAGGGAAATCTGAGGTGGATGCATCAGATGCGGTGATCATAAGTATAATTCTTGTCTGTGATAGGATGACTTCAGTACTGATTTGATATTTGATGTCCTTGATTCCCCTATTGATGTGTCTACCCCAGTTGGAGAGTTCGTGATTGTGACTCATGTTTATCGTACTTGTTCTGTGGTATTTGTGGGGTTTCAGACTTGGGTGGATTTGATAATTCTGGATATGGTAGACTTCGATGTTATATTATGCATGACGTGGTCGTCTCCCTATCATGCCATATTGAATTGTAATGCTAAGACTGTGGCTCTAGAAATTTTGGGTAAGGATAGACTAGAGTGGGAAGGTGTGTACAGGCCTAAGCCAGCCAAAATTATATCATTTGTTTAGGATAGGAAGCTAGTGGGGAGAGGGTTGTTGGCCTTCTTAGATTATCTCCGGGATGATAGTGTGGAGTCCCCCTCTATTAAGGCAGTTTCGATTGTTTTAGAGTTTCAGAAGGTGTTTCCAGTGGATCTGCCTTGTATGCCTCCGAATAGGGACATCAATTTTTGTTTTAACTTGGAGCCGGGCACTATCCCAATTTCCATTCCTCCGTATCGTATGGCTCCGACATAGTTAAGGAAACTTAAGACTTAACATCAGGAACTCCTAGATAAGGGTTTAGTTAAGGGAACTTAAGACTTAACATCAGGAACTCCTAGATAAGGGTTTTATCCATCCCAGTGCTTCACCTTGGGGTGCTCCGGTGTTGTTTGTGAAAAAAAGAAGGATGGTAGTATGCAGATGTGCATATACTACAGGTAGTTGAACAAGGTTTCCGTCCTGAATAAGTACCCTTTGCCCCGTATTGATGATATGTTTGACCAGTTACAAGGTGCATCTGTGTTTTTAAAAATTAACTTAAGGCCAGCGTATTATTACTTAAAGATTAGGCTCGAGGATATCCCTAAGACTACCTTTTGGACTCAGTATGTGCATTACGAGTTCCTAGTGATATCCTTTGGGTTGACCAATGCACCAGAAGCATTCATGAGTCTGATGAATGGGGTGTTTAAGTCTTATTTAGATTCTTTCATTATTGTGTTTATTGATGACATTTTGATCTACTCCAGGAGTAAGGAGGATCATGTTGAGCATCTTCGTATTGTGTTTGATATATTGAGGCATCAGAAGCTTTATGCGAAATTTTCTAAGTGTGAATTTTGGTTGACTTCAGTCGCTTTCCTTGGTCATGTAGTGTCAGAAAAGGGGGTGATGGTGGATCCCCAGAAAATTAAGGTAGTTAAGATTTGGGTCTGGCCTAGCTCTATGACTGAGGTGAGGAGTTTTTTGGGGCTTGCAGGTTACTATTGCAGGTTTGTCAAGGATTTTGCATCCACTGCTACTCACTTTACAAGGTTGATTCAAAAGGAGGTACCGTTTGTGTGGTCCGACAAGTGTGAAGAGAGCTTCCAAGATCTCAAGACACTTCTTACCACGGGTCCCATCCTCTCATTGCCGGTTGAAGGTAAGGATTTCATTGTATATTGGGATGCCTTACATTCAGGTTTGGGTGTTGTGTTGATGCAGGAAAGGAATGTATATGCTTCTAGGAAATTGAAGGTCCATGAAAAAAATTATTCAACCCATGACTTGGAGTTTGCAACGGTAGTTTTTGCACTAAATATTTTGAGACACTATCTCTATGGGGTCAAGTGTAAAGTACTCACTGATCATCGCAGTCTGCAACATGTATTTACTCAGAAGTACTAGAATTTGAGACATGGGAGGTGGATGGAGTTGTTGAAGGATTATGATGTGACCATCCAGTACCATCCGGGTAAGGCTAATGTGGTGGCAGACGCATTGAGCCAGAAAACCATCAGCATGGGTTGTTTGGCTTGTTTGGGGGTGTCCAAGTGACCATTGGCAAGGGAGATTCAAGACTTAGAATCTAAGTTCATGCACTTGGGTATCTCAGAACAGGGTGTAGTGTTGTCCAACGTTGAGGTCAAATCCACATTCATAAAGGAGATAAAGACTACGCAATTTCAGGATGCACAGTTGAGCAAGCTTTGGGGCAAGGTAATATCCGGAGAAGCCAGGGATGTCACGTTGGACTATGGCGGGGTGATGAATTTCAGAGGAAGGATTTGTATTCCTTAAGTTGATGATATAAATTAGAAGGTATTGACAGAGGCTCATGGTTCGTGGTACTCAATGCATACGAGCATAACAAAGATGTATAGGAATTTGAGGCAACCTTATTGGTGGCCTGTGATGAAAAGAGATATAGCTGATTTCGTGTCCAAATGTCAGAACGGCCAGCACGTCAGGTATGAGCACCAAAGACCTGCAGGACTACTTTAGAGGATGCCCATTCCTGAGTAGAAGTGGGAAAGGATAGCCATGTATTTCGTGGTGGGTCTTCCAAAGACTTTGGGGAAGTATGACTCAATCTGGTTGATTGTGGACCAAATAATCAAGTCAGCTCATTTCATTTCGGTCAGGATGGACTACAATTTGCAGCAGTTGGCTAAGATCTATGTGAAGGAGATCGTGAGACTGCATGGGGTACCATTTTCCATCATTTCAGACAGGGGTACGCAGTTTACCTCTAAGTTCTAGGGTAAGTTACATGAAGAGTTGGGCACTCAACTCACTTTCAGCACACCTTTGCATCCTTAGACAGACGATTAGTCAGAGAGGACAATCCAATTGTTGGAAGACATGCTGAGAGCATGTGTGATTGACTTTGGAGGTTATTGGGACCAGTTCCTGCCATTGTGTGAGTTCTCATACAACAACAGCTACCACTCCAGTATCAACATGGCATTATTTGAGGGACTGTATGGGAGGGTTTTTAAATCCCCTATAGGGTGGTTTGAGCGAGATGATATGAAGCCTCTAGGCGTAGACTTGGTAAGGGAAGAGCAGGAACAGTAAGGGTCATTCAGACCAAGTTGGTAGCGGCCCAGAGCAAGCACAAGGAATACGCGGATCGCAAGGTGAGAGACATGGATTTTGAGGTTGGTGAGCAAGTACTTTTGAAAGTGTCACCAGTAAAAGGGGGTTATGCACTTCCGTAAGAAGGTTAAGCTCAGCCCTTGGTTTATTGGTCCATTTGAGGTCCTCAAAATGGTAGGGCCAATGGTTTATAAGTTAACACTTCCACCCAGTTTATCCGGTGTCTATCCAGTATTTCATGTACCCATGTTAAAGCGGTACCATAGGGATGGAGAATACATAATCAAGTGGGATGAAGTATTACTAGACAAGGATCTTCGGTATGAAGAGGATCCGATTGTGATTTTTGATTAGATGTTCGAAAATTGAGGACAAAGGTGATCAGCATGGTAAAAGTTCAATGGAAGCATCATCCGATTAAGAAATCCACTTAGGAAATCGAGAAGGACATGCGAGACAAGTACCCTCACTTGTTTGAGGATTTAAGTACTACTCTTTCCTTTCAATATTTTTGTATTTTTGAGTTTGATCATTCGGGGATGAACAATGGGTAAATTGGTATCTATTTTAATGACCGAGTTTGTCTTTATGGGTAAACCTTTCGTGCCAAGTTTAGAGTTAGAAAACTTTCGGGTTTGGGAGTTGAAAATTCTGGGCTAAGCTAGTCTCAGCTAGTTTTGGAGCAAGGTATGGTCTAGGACAATCCAGGTGAGGATTGGGTAATGTGTCATATATTGAGCTAGTTTTTCTTGTAACTAAGACATAGAGGAGTCCTGGGACTTTTCATAAGTGAATTCGGGTAAGTAGAACTCTCGGTATGAGGGTTGATGTGAAGGGGTTGTTCTAGAATGTCAGGAAATCAAGTATGTTGTAAAATAGGCACTTTTGCAAACTTTATGACTTTCTATCCCATTTCAACTGCCACAGTGGTTTACACATTGCAATAGCGACCTCCTCTATAGAAGAGAAATTACCTCTATAGTAGAAGTCAACGTCGGTCAGCACTGCTATATAGGATGGTTCCACTACGGCAGTACTGATGTAGTGGAGCGTTGACTGCCATAGTAGACGAGTTGGGATTTAATACAGAAAACTTCCCCAAAACATTCATTATTCATCAAGAATATTGTAATAGAAGGGCAGGGCAATTTTTGAAAAACTTACTCCATTTTTTCACAATGTTTTGTCCTAAAGGTAAGGATTCTACTCCCCTAACTTAGTACTATCTTTCCTACAGAGTAGATATGCTATTCTTGAACTTTGGGAGATGTTGTGGTTAACCTAGAAATGGAAGAATCCAGGGAAAAAGAGTATTCTTTGGCATAGAAGTTCTTGGGTCTTGTTAATTATTGTTGGGTTATGATCATTTAGACCAAGAACAAGCAAGGGATTCGGAAAACGGGAAGGCTCTGATTCAATAAAGTTATTGAGTAATTTGAGGTAGGTGATGATTATTGATTCTAATATGCATTATGTGTTCATGTAGTATTTTGTATTAGTGTATGAGTGATGAATTCTCAAATCATGCTCTCCAATTAGGAGGCCACGACAATAGTGCAGCAAAACAAAAATTATAAACCCAACGGATGTCGGGGTCATACCCAATGGACCTGACCTAGCCAACTATAGATTGTATGAGTTGATTTCAAAGCGAGAGTAATTGCTTAAACAAAAAGTAAAAGGATGGGGGTAATTGGGAAAGTTGTCACTACTAACACAATTCAACAAAAAGCAACAAAACTAAATATGGGTGTACCAAGTGATTTAGAAGACTAGGGATGCACATCCGATGGTGCATTGCTTATGGGATAGGGTGATCATCAATTAACTTCTATTCTCTCTATTTGATACATGTAGCATTTGTTATAGGTGTGGAATGTTTATCTCTCAATCAATATCCACATTTCCAATGATTTTGGGTAGAACACCATTGGTTTGATCAACAATCAACCATCATATACTTGGCGAGGTCACACTATCTCTAGCTTAGACCCTTAAATGGGAGATTCCTATGATAAGAGCTATTTCTAGCCTCAAATCTAAATGGATTCCCAAGTACCCAATAGCAATTTCACATCCACAACCATGGAATCCTCTTTCAACAAATCACATAGTCAAGTAAAGTAAGCTAATGTTTGCAACCATCAATTTTATTGTTCAAACTTGGTGAAATTACTAGACCTATGCCAAATAAGCAATTATAAAGATAAATTAACAAAACCCACACCCATTAGCTAAGCACCCATCATCAATACACCCCTAGACAAGAGAATTTAGCCACTCATAGTGAGAGAAGAGCAGATACCATCTGGGTAAGTCAACATCCCCTTCATTATAGCTAAATCTTCAAGTTCTAGGATCAAATTAGGCACACAAATTGTTAACCAAGAGCTTTGGATTCAAAACCCTCACTCATTGGAGGTTAAAAATTGTTTACAATGTAAAAACTATCTCCAAGAATCAGGTCTGAAGTGTTGTATATACAAATTGAGCCTAAAATGGCCTTTTATATGTTCCCAAGTTGTCATATAAAATTAGGATAAGTTTTCCCTTTCGGGAGGTGTGCTGTGTGACGTGTAGTTTGCACGTCGCAATGTGTGCGTCACACACCTACTTAAATTTGACCAGTGACTTCAACAACATTAGTGAGCTTCATGTGAAGTTGGTGCATTTCGCACCACGGGATGTGCACATCACACATCGGCACACTCTTTTGAAGAATCTTCAGCAACTTTAGCAGCATCATGCGGAGTAGGTGAGAACCGCACCTCAATGAGTGCGTGTCGCACAACCACTGCATCTTGGTTCAGATTCTTCAGCCTTTCTCAACTCTTCACACGTAGCTCCTTTTTGGCTCTTTTTTGGGTCTATATCCTTGTTCTTCATCTTCTTTGAAAAGTACTTGCATAGACATCAATAAAGGCCATAAGAACCTCTAAATTGATTCAAAACATAGCAATAATTCATGGATATAGGCTCAATAAGTTGGTAGATTACCGACTTATCAAACCCCCAAAGTTGAACTATTGCTTGTCCTCAAGAAAGATACTCACAAGGCAAGGAATAAATTATTCTAAGGCTCAATCAAGGCACAAAAAACTAATCTACACTAAAAAATTTGGAAAAATAAACAAACAAAAGACTCAAACAAAAGACTCAACTTCTATGCTCATCTCAATTTGGACAACCACAAACTCAAGGAAATTGGTCATTTCAAAACATTTTTCCAAAGGACATCATTTCTCATTTAAAATCAAGGGAATTTGCCATTCAAAATTAGACATTTAAGCTTCTCAAGTCATTGGCATGGACCGTCAAGGATTGCCTCGAGATTCACCACACAACATATCTCATTCATTCCCCTCAATTGAAATAGAGACTCTATGCTTCAATTCGAGTGCATGATTCCACTCACCACAAGAGAGAATCCCACTCACAATCATTCAATTCTCAAAACATGGGATTTTAAGAGAATCAAGAAGACTCTCACTCTCTGAAGGAAGTTCAAGTGCATATGCATCGAACCATAGGCTTTCCCTTGATCATGTAAATCGCCACTAATGTAGGGTAGCCAAGCTCGGAATCACCAAGGACTTGCGGTTTACGATGTTGGCTATGGCTAAGGTGAGGATATCATTTGGTTCAAGTGACTACACCTCCCTAATGCTCTTTGTTCTCATTTCGAACACCGTTCACATTTTTCCATTTGAAGTTCACCTTATTCCTCCCTTGCACAACCAAAGATTTCTCCTTTTTAACTCATGATCATTCACACCTTATATCACCTTTACTTGGTAGCACCAATTTTTGCTTTTCAATTTGCTCATTGAATTGATGTTTTTGAGAAATTTTCAATTTGAAATTAAGGTGCTACCTTGCACTTGAAGTGTACTTCATTTCTTCTCCTCATTTAATCATATGCATCCCCAAACTTAGGCATTTTCCTATGTTATCTTTTGTCCCCCTGCCCCAAACTTAGGCTTTTAGCCTACACTTCATTTTCAAGCAATTAGGGAGGATGGGTGCCAAGATAGAGGTTCCAACAAGGTCAAGGTGTTAACAAGGTGCTAAAGAACGGTCACAAGCTCAAAGGGGTTCACTAGGATTTGATGTCATTGGGAAGTCATTTTGGTGAAATGGTTAATCAAAAAGGGCCTAAGGTCATCTTCCAAGCTCGGTTACACCTACAATTTTACCTTGAATCACATTCGGGGTAAGTTCTAGATGACACTTATGCACAAGAATCAAGGTATAGCCTCACCACACAAGGCATCATGCCACAAGACTTCATTCATTAGTCCCACAATTGATTGGGGCAAATGACTTTTGACAAGCTATTCCGAGTTCATTACACACTCATTTGTGAGTCAATCAAGCCAAAGCGAGAGTATGCAAGTCATGACAAGAGAATGCTTTTTCTTAAAAATTCATTTCCCTTATTCCTTTAATTTTCAAAAATAAATTGCCATGATTTTTTTTTTGGTGGGCCCATTTTGAGACAAGCACTTACGGATTCAATTCTAAACTAAAACTTGGCCTTTTCGCTTAAGAATGTCGCCTCTCAATCTGTCATAGGGAAATACCAACCCAAATCGACACACAAAAACAAAAGAAAAGAAAAAAAATCAAAACTTTTGCTCCTTGGGAAAGAACTGTGGTATAAAGAAAACCCTTCAGAGTTTTTTTCTACAATACTAGTAACAAGGCGATAACTGAATTTCACGCTCATGATTTCATTCAAGAACAAGCCTCGGCGTAGGCATTTAGTGCATCTGCAAGGCATGGGTAGTGGAATAATAGGGCATGTAAGACCAACCTGGCACACAATCATTAAAATTCAAGCCCGGTGAGGGCGCAATTAGGCTCAAAGTAAAACAAAAACATAATATAAAGAAAAGAAAACAATGGCATCACAATAATCATCCAAAATGTGCCCGACAAGGGCCAAATAAAACTAAGTAGAAATGTCAACTAGGCCCAACAAGGGCAATAAATTATCTCAAGCCCACTCACGAGCACCAAAAGCAAGTAGGTAAAGCCACCCCCGCCCCATAAAGGAAGCATTGCCCTCAATGATCATAGTTCAATGGAAAAAAGGGTGGAACTGACTGGAGAACTTAATCCTCATCATCGCAATCATCAACAGTAGCTTCTTGTTAAACATTCTTGCCACTCGGGCCAGCACCACCACGTCGGGAGTTCGCAGAAAGAGTGGAATCATGAAGATCCTACTGAATATCAGGGTTATTGTCGTCATCCAACTCTTGATACTCACTACCGGGCAGCTCCTCATCAGTATAGGCAGCAAATAACTCATCCAAAGGGCCACGAATCTTCTTAGGTAGAGGTAATGTAATCACATCTTCATGCACTACCGGGCCTTGGCCCTTGGCCCTTGGATTTGTTGACATATTTTTGAAATTTAGAGATTTCCCCCTCCATGACATCAACCCACTTGCACAATGTGTTCAAGCTCTCTACCACCCCCTTTATTGCATTCTTGACTACCCTATTGATCATTCTGGGCAATTTTATGGCTAAGTCAGCCAGCTGCTTCTCATGATTATGAGTCTTGTCCACTATATCCTACAGCCCACTCTTGATCATAAGGTATGTGGTAGCATATGGTCATTCTTCAAAAGTGGTCCGAGAGGGAGATGAAGTGCCAACTCTAGCACCAACGTCATCACTATCAAGCTCACTCATCTGCTCAGTCCTTTGCTTCTTGAATCTTGGGGTATCTCTGTCTATCTTTTTGTCAAGATCAATGACCCCGATGGCATAAGTAAACTTGTCACAAGGAAGAATAGGAACATCACATTTAGCATACATCTTGGTGATCAAGATCTGAATAGGG
>QJPP01006838.1:0-15555 GCA_003996215.1 Jaltomata sinuosa
GCTAAGGGGTTTATTAGGCCTAGTGTGTCACCTTGGGGTGCTCCTGTTCTCTTCGTGAAGAAGAAGGATGGGTCGATGCGCATGTGTATTGATTATCGGCAGCTAAATAGGGTGACAGTGAAGAATAGGTATCCGATGCCGAGGATTGATGATTTGTTTGACCAGCTTCAGGGTTCAGTCGTGTTTTCGAAGATTGATTTGAGGTTTGGCTACCATCAGTTGAGGATTAGGGCGGAGGACATCCCTAAGACAGCATTCAGGACAAGTTATGGCCATTACAAGTTCCTGGTGATGTCTTTTGGGTTGACTAATGCCCCCGCAGCCTTTATGAACTTGGTGCACAGAGTTCTTGGCCCGTATTTGGACTCATTTATGATAGTTTTTATAGACGACATCTTGGTATACTCGCATAGTAGAGATGAGCATGAGCAGCACTTGAGGGTTATACTCCAGACTTTGAGAGATCATCGGCTTTATGCCAAGTTCTCAAAGTACGAGTTTTGGCTTGAGTCAGTTGCATTCCTAGGGCACGTGGTGTCTAAGGATGGGATTAGGGTTGACCCGGGAAAGATTTATGCAGTTTGTGATTGGCCTAGACTTACTACTGCTACTGAGGTCCGCAGCTTTATTGGGTTAGCAAGTTACTACAAACGGTTCGTTGAGGGATTTTCTTCCATAGCAGCACCCTTGACTATGCTGACTAGGAAGGATGTCCCATTTCGGTGGTCGGATCAGTGTGAGGATAGCTTCCAGAGGCTTAAGGCCTTATTGACTTCAGCTCCAGTTTTGACTTTGCCAGTTGAGGGTCAAAGCTTCTCCGTGTATTGTGATGCTTCTGGGGTCGGTCTTGGTTGTGTGTTGATGCAGCAGGGTCGAGTAATAGCATATGCGTCGAGGCAGCTGAAGGTCTACGAGCGCAACTACCCCACTCATGACTTAGAGTTGGCAGCGGTAGTTTTCGCGCTCAAGATCTGGAGGCATTACCTATATGGAGTTCACTGTGAGATCTTCACCGTTCACCGTAGTCTTCAGTATATCACGAGTCAGCAAGAGTTGAACTCAAGACAGAGGAGATGGGTCGAGTTACTGAAGGACTATGACTTCACTATTTTGTATCATCCGGGCAAGGCAAACGTGGTAGCGGATGCCTTGAGTCGGAAGGCAGTGAGTATGGGTAGCCTAGCTTCTCTTTCAGTTTCAGAGCGACCATTGGCCTTGGACATCCAGTCCTTGGCTAACCGTTTGGTTAGGATTGAGTTGTCGGATCCTGCAGAGTTCTCCCCAGTATTGAGGTTCATTCTACTTTGATTGATCAGATTCAGAGCCGTCAATTTGAGGATCAGCAGTTGTGTGACCTTCGTGATCGGGTTGTTCAGGGTGAGACCAGCCAGGCTACTCTAGATTCAGATGGGGTTCTGAGGTTTGATAGTCGCCTTTGTGTTCCGAGGATTAGTGATTTGATTCAGTTGATATTTCATGAGGCACATTGTACTAGATACTCCATTCACCCTGGCACAACAAAGATGTATAGAGACTTGAGACAGCTTTACTGGTGGAGTGGTATGAAGCGGGATATAGCGGAGTTCATACCTCGGTTCTTGAACTGTCAGCAGGTTAAGTTCGAGCACATGAGACCTGGTGGTTTGATGCAACGACTTCCCATTCCTGAGTGGAAGTGGGAAGGGGTTACTATGGACTTCGTTGTTGGTTTGCCTCGTACTTCTCATAGGTTTGATTCCATATGGGTTATTGTTGATAGGCTGACTAAGTCAGCACATTTCTTGCCGGTTCAGACTTCTTGTGGCGCAGAGAGGTTAGCTCAGATCTACCTTCGTGAGATTGTTCAGTTGCATTGGGTCCCAGCTTCTATCATTTCATACCACGGCACTCAGTTCACATCTCAGTTTTGGAGGGCTATTCAGCAAGATTTGGGTACAGAGGTTCATCTTAGTACCGCTTTCCACCCTCAGACAGATGGTCAGTCCGAGAGGACCATTAAGATTCTGGAGGACATGCTTCGGGCCTGTGTTCTTGACTTTGGAGGTTCCTGGGATCAGTTTGTTCCCTTGGCAGAGTTTGCTTCTAATAACAGCTTCCATTCGAGTATCGGCATGGAACCTTTTGAGGCTTTGTATGGCAGGCGTTGCAGATCACCGGTAGGTTGGTTTGATGGTTTTAGTGCTAGGCCACAGAGCACAGATTTGCTTTGAGATTCGTTAGATCAAGTCTGAGCGATTCAGGACAGACTTTGGGCAGCTCCTGATCGTAGGCTGCGTGCCTTGGAGTTTAGTGTCGGTGACTTGGTGTTTCTCCGTGTATCGCCCATGAAGGGCGTGATGAGATTTGGTAGGCGGGGCAAGCTTAGCCCCAGGTACATTGGGCCGTTTGAGATTCTTCAGAGGATTGGTAGTGTTGCCTATCAGTTAGCCTTGCCTCCGATGTTTTCAGCTATACATCCTGTATTTCATGTTTCAATGTTGCGTCAGTATGTCCCAGATGAGTCTCATGTGTTGCAGTGGGATTCAGTTCAGTTGGGTGAGGGTTTAGCCTTTGTTGAGGAGCCGGCGGCTAGTTTGGCCAGAGATGTCAGGAGATTGAGGTCTCGAGAGATCCCGGTTGTTAAGGTTCAGTGGAGGCACCGTCCAGTCGAGGAGGCTACCTGGGAGACCGAGAGAGATATGCGGGCTCAGTATCCGTAGCTTTTTGAGCCTTCAGGTACCCCCTTGACCTTGACTTTCGAGGACGAAAGTACTTTTTAGCAGTGGATGATGTAATGACCCTTCCGGTTATTTCCATGTATACATTTTCCTTGTACCGTTAGATCTTGTTCGTAGAGGCCCCAAGCCATTTAAGGCTTGTCGGGACCGGTATTTCGGTGTCGGGTCCATTTATTTGGTCGTATGATAAGTTTTGAATTCAATCAAGTCGGCAAAAGTTATCGTAAGTTTCTTTAATAAATTTTCTGGACTTTGGGTAAAATGTCTCAGAGCTTTTCTCTCAATCTATAAAGAGTTAGAAGTCCATCAAAATACCAAATCGAAGGTCTACGAGTCTAGTTTCCAACGCACAAAACCTCACGTCCAAATGATCTCAGAGTAAAAAGTTATGACTGTTTTACCGCGGACTGTCTGGCAGAAACTGGGTTGCGAACCGGGTCGTGATCCGGGTCGGGTCAAAATCGATTTAAATCCTCAACTTCACGTTTTAAAACGTCATTTCAGTTCTGAAACAGTGAGAAAACATAAGGGAGGATTCCAAGAGATTTCTTGAGTATCAAAATCACGCGATGGTGAATTGCGAACCTAAATTTAGGAATTTTATTAGCATCACGCGTATATTTGAAAATATTTTATTTTAAAGTTATATTTTTTATTACCTTTTTAAAGTATTTTAAAGGTCTATAAAAAATACTTTATTATGATATAATTGTGTATGTACTTATTTTATAAGGTTTGTATATATTGTAATATTTTAACGGAGATAGTAAATTTAGTTATGTTAAAAATTATTATTATAATATAGTAGGTTTTGTTTGAAATAATTTTCTATTAATTATGGTATATTCAAAAAGTTATATTTATTTTTACCATGAACTTATGCAATACCCGAGTACATACATAGCGGAACAAAAATATTATTTGTAATGAAACCTCCACTCTACGTGGAGGTGGATGGGGTGTGACACTAACTTTAGCAAATACATATGCTGCCACTTATTAGCCTAACATTAATTACTAGATAATTGTCTCATTCATTTAGTTTCCTTTTCATTCTCTAATACTTAATTCAATTGAAAGAATTAGCAAGAAAAGAAACTACTCTATCTACTCTTTCTATATCATAGGTATACATCTGCACATATATTGCTCCTAATCATTCATTGATTTTACGGGGACAATACATGTATCGCTGAAGAGAGTTTTGTGGTAAAAATATTTTGGTGAGTTAGTTGTTTCAGAAAAGAAATTTGAATATCTACGACAAGTTATTCAAGCCTAAACTCGAGTTTGACTTCGTGTTGGAGCTTTTTCGGAGAGGTTCAAGCTTGTCATCGGACGACAGGTAGGTTACGATTTATTTTCCCTAGACTCCGCATATATAGGATAAAATTGTATTAATGGGCATCCTTGGGTTGACTTATTAGGTTGGTACCACAGACCTCGACCGCTTTATTCATGTCCGCCTACTTTTGTTCCTCCGTTGCTTGTAGTACTGGCCGATATATTTTATTTACCCTTGTGGTCCTGTGAGACCTTGTTGACTCTGGAACGTAGAAGGTGGGATTTTGGGAAAGTCCGTGAGTCCCGGGCATAGAATTATTCTTCTAGGTTGGTTATGCTTGCTGAGTAGCTGTGGGCCTGTGCAGGGTCGATAGGTTGATTGTAAGCTGTTGGGCAGCTATTGTGTGTGATCATACCATTTCCATGCATATAAAGAGGTTTTATCCATGTTTTACTATGGTTTGGGCTTCGGGCCTACTGGCACTATTTTCTAAACCTTGCATGGCCCCGGGGGCCTGTTTTTGATGGAAATGATTTGGAAATGGTTTGATTTAACTTATGAATATTCCTGGGTAAAAGAAAGTAAAATTATGATTTAAATCACCAGTTTTATGATTAACGCTAGACTCGGCAGGGCCGGGGTGCTAGTTGAGTTTCCTTGTTACTTGATATAATTTTAGCCTCGGTCGGACCGAGAACCTGAGATGACTTTCTACTGTTTAGACCCGGTTATGCCCGGGCACCCTTGGAGGGGTTTTTGAGATATTTTCCTACTACTTTAGTTCTGGACAGGGTCTGGGCATGTATATTAGAGACTGGGTCTCTATCTTGAACCCGGACTTGCTTCCGGACGACATGTTTTGATACTGAGTTTTAGTATGGGGTCAGGGACCTCCGTGGACCTTGCCATCCGGGCCTGGGGTTGCGGGCTGCGTGTGCCGGAGGAAGGGTATACGGTGGAGTAGAGGTATACGGGCAGTGTCCTTCCATGGAACCTATCTGTTGGGCCGGATCGGCACCGGAGGAGGTACATACAGGGATACCATTTCACGTGAGATCTTCATGCATCATATCATTCATTGTTTGAGGCTCCACCCTTGTTTGTTGTTTGTTGATTGTACGCTCCGGTAGTATGGGATGTCGGAGGGTTTGTTTTCACTTGTTTGTTTTCCTCGGTTGTATGGGAGGCCGGGGGACTGTAGGTAGACTCTTGCTATTTACTTGTAGAATTGTTCCCTGTTACGGTTAATTATGAAGTTGGTTACTGCTAGACTGTTAGTTTCTGGATTTGAGATTGATATGATTAGTTGAGTTTGATTCATGTCTCTGAGCATGCCTATCATTACTCTTTCCCTCTTCTTACACTTGAGGTTACCGGTATACCGTCCATTTCGTAAACTTATTATGTATACACTGTTATTGCAAGGACCCCAGGTGCGTTATTTCTTACTTTCACCTATGCCTATGGTGTGTATATTCTGCTTACTAGCCTCATATGTGGTTCTGTTGATTTCCCTCTGGGCTAGTTCCTGTGTACCTTTCGTTGATTTCTGTGACTGCTTGCTTCTATTCTGTCTGTTACTACGCTTTTATCTTATATGTGCCCAGTCGGCCTATGATACCTACTGGGTACCTTATGCTTCGCATTTGGTGCTCACCCTACCCCCTGCATCTTTGGGTGCAGATCCTAGCGTGGGCCATCGCCGTTAGACCGATGTAAGTCGTGCTTGGAGATCTGTTGGGGATTACTTCAGACTGAGGGTGAGCTCTTGGTGATCGGAGCTTAGCTTTAGTTTATCTT
Source organism: Jaltomata sinuosa (assembly GCA_003996215.1). Taxonomy (NCBI): domain Eukaryota; kingdom Viridiplantae; phylum Streptophyta; class Magnoliopsida; order Solanales; family Solanaceae; genus Jaltomata; species Jaltomata sinuosa. Next base: position 5,803 of record QJPP01006838.1, read on the forward strand.
TTGCTTTATGTACTCTATTACCATTCAGAGACATCTGTATATATTGTTTTGGATCGTTTGCACTCCACGTATGTAGTTCTGGCTCTATACTATGATACCAGGTCTTGGGGTTTGGTTTAGTTTCCGCATATGTATATATATATTCCTGTTATCTATTCTCTTCATCTTGTTCCCTTACTTTTGCTTATTAAACTACCCTCCCGCTTCTTTGTTAGATAGTAGCCCATTACTAACTGTCCTGGGCTACGGGAATTGGTTCGCCTACTGGGGGGTTGTAGGTGCCATCATGACCGAGAAATCGGGTCGTCCAGACTCAAACTGCTCCGGGAAGCTCTGAATCACACAAAACAAATACTTTCAACGGAATCCCAAAATACGTCTCTATGAAGGCTGACCAACCAAGGTAATGGAACAATTGCTAGAATCGATGAGGCTGCAAGAATGAGCCATAGCCATTTGATAAGGTGTTAATGTGACACTCGCGACCAGCCAACTCCAAAACATAAAATGAGGCCAATAACAATAATAAATGGCAGCTAAATCCAACAATAATATGTTAACCACATCTCAAAGGAGCGACGATCTCCCGAGGCACTATTTCAAGGCGTACTTCACGTTGTCCAATCCAATCACTATCGTATGCGATCCCAAAAAGAATCGCACAATTTCCCAATCCCTCCAGCACCTTACCACAACCATAACACCACAACAATAACCAAACATAACAAGATAAAGGGGTTGTCCAAAGCCACAAATCCAAAATACCACTTCTTGGCTCAGAAATCCATAAAACAATACTAGAACATATAATAACGAAGGAGGGTCGTAGGGGAGAGATTCCTTGACAAAAATATTCAATATCCCAAGATTAGCAACCTGCCTCCTTTCAGGAAACAAACGTATCCAAATCCAACAAGAAACTACTACAAGTTATCGAAAAATACAACTTTTCATGACTAGAAGCTTAGAATCTTGATTCAACAAATAGATAAGTGTACGGGATCCATACCTTGCCAATATAACTCCTTAGCTACTGTCAAATACTCAGAAAACACCTGCTGGATTGTTGCATCAACACCCACGAAGATACGCCATGAAATCGACGGGGAAAACTATACCAAAATGACGAGCTAGCGACGTAGAGCAACTTCCGAATTGAAAGGATCAAAGTCCATGAATTATTTATGGACTTTCGTTCTGATTTTCTGAAGCTTTTGGGTGAAAAATATGGGTTAAAACGAAGGAGAAATCAGCTTTTATAAGCTGAACCGACTTAGGACGTGGGCCCCACCTTGACGTGTCTGCTTGTGCAGTCTTACGAAAATGTGAATATCTCTCTATTCTCAAGTCGTATGGACGAACGGTTTAGTGCGTTGGAAACTAGACTCGTAGACCTTCGATTTGGTATATTGGGGGAGCACTAACTCTTTATAGATAGGGAGAAACACCCCAAGACATTTAACCTAAATTTGAAGAGAATTCCTTAAAGGAATTTACAATAACTTTTTCCGAATTTTGTTTCGCAACTTGCTTGACTTCAAAACTTATCATACGACCATTTTGCCATTAAAATATCTCATAACACATCCTTCTTAGTAAATTAGACACTATTAGTCTTACCCCAAAGGCACGGGTTACTTTAAACCTTCCAAACGGGCGAGGTGTTACACAAGGCCTTTCTTTAACTCGAACTTTCGAGTAAGGAATTCCTTTGACCTAGAACCTTGGTTTAATTCTTTGATATTACCAAGAATGTTGACGGAAGTCAACGATTTCCAAAGTTGAAGCTCTAAAACGAGGAACGGCCATAAAGACCAAACAAACTGCCCGGGCACCGAACTACCGGTCCCGACAAGCCATAAATGACTTGGGCCACTACAAGTAAGCTCTAATGGTACAAGAAAGGCGAAAACGTGTAAATGACCGGAATGGTCATTACATCATCCACTACTAAAAAGACTTTCGTCCCCGAAAGTCAGAAAGGAAGAAAATACCAGAGATTTAAGAACAGCGGATACAACGCCCGCACTACTCTCTCAGACAACCCAGGTAACCTTCGCGACCAGACGGCACATTATAGAACAAAACCAAAGAAAGCAACCAAGCGTTAATTTCTTACTAGCCAAGCTAGATTTAAACCTCCAAAGATCTGCCAACCCAAACTGAACCTCGAGAATCTTAACCAAAAAGAACCTATACAACACCAAAACTAGAGCACCAAGGTTATCAACACATAAAACTCGAATCCTCAAACCTATACCAAGTTTACCAGAAAATCCATCAACCCAAAACTCTAACTCATGAACCCGTTGTTCCGCAAAAGCCCTCTTTTTTTTTATGAACTGAATCCTTTAGCACCACAAATAGGAAGCTGCATACAAATCGAACACCAGAACCACCCTCGAAATATCAACTGACACACCAGAGATCCAGAGTTCCTGCTTATACTTTACCACGAACGAAGTCACCCATTTTATTCAAATGCGTTTTAAGCCAATATATAGGCTACTATCCTTTGCCATCCAAGATAACAACACGTAGCATATTATTGAAACTAAAGTTACCTGCCTTGACTGACCACCAACCAACGAACGAACATTATTTCTAACATCAAATTCGCTAACTGAACCGTGCCAGGTATGAATCAGCTGAAAGTGAATGAACCAGGGTAACCTGCCCAAAAGACCCAAACCAAAACCACGATCCTGTAAGAAGTGTGGTAAGCCTACCACGAAGTCTGTAACCATGAGCCAAGCTCCCAACTCTAGAAAACACTACTGCTACTCCGAACACTCGAACACCATTTGAAAGTGAAATTGCCTTACGAATCTCACCTCAGGAAGAAGTCCACCATGCCACAATATCAAGTCCAAACACCCCGAAGGAAAAGGAAAAAGGTGCCTGGGGTTCAAAGTTACCATCTAGCCATAGAAATTTTTGCATATACTTTCAACTCTTTCCTTTGGCTCGAATCAACCGCTCTACTGGTTCTGCAAACAACCAACCACTTCAAAGCATATATCATAATGAACTTCTTGTCCATACTGACCGAGTCTAACCAACACTAGAACCCCACATAAACAATAACTCCGGAGGAATCAATTAAACAAGTTTTCAAATCCTGGGCAAACGAATGGCTATTATCAGTCTCTATGTATCATCAGAGCTCAAAATAGCCTCGCTAGTCTTAACCCGCACAAGCTGACCACATAAAGCATACACCACTGCTGAAGCTTAAACTTACGCCACTGAGTCTGTCCAACCATGGTAGAAGAACCTCGTACTAACTAGAACACTGCTGAAATCTAGGATATCTCGCCTCTTGCAGAGGTTAGCCAAGGACTAGGTGTCCAAGGCCAATAGCCGCATCCACAACTAAAGTAAAGAAGCTAAGTTGCCCGCACCCACTGCCTCCCGGCACTAGGATGCTGCAACCAAATAGAAACTGCCATAAACCATCCGACGTAACCTGCCAAGTTATGATTCTGAACACCGACTTTAAAAACTACCAACTAAAGCCTTGGTCCTGTATGCTGCCAATAAACCCTTAAGAACCCAAGCCAACTAGGCCTGAATATGCAAGTTGCCAACACCACAGCTGCTACTGAAACAAAAACCAATCAATGGAAAACCCAAGGCAATGTGTAGACGGCTGGATCGAATCACCAACACACAATCCCAAAGCAAACCTTCATCGCCACCTCAGGCAACTACGAGGACACTTAAACACAAACAAAGAGTCATCTCCCTTCTTTTTCAACTAAACAAAAATGCTTCCTTAGCACATACTAAACCTTACAAATCCTTTCTCGAATAAGAACCTGAAGCCATTACCTTATTACTCATAGCTACACGTCAAATTCAATAAGGCAGGAGAAGGATGGGCCGGATGCCTAACTCACCCGAAATGCTTACAAATACAACCTAACCACGAGGTTACGATCAACACTTAGTCGGAAGTGCTTAAAGTCAAGACCCAATCACAATGCCAACATCCATAGCTCATCGAAAGAACTACAATCAAGATTCATTCCAACTGGAGCTAGGGATACAACAAAATACCCAACGGACCAGGAAGTGGAGGAGACTATGGGAAAAACCCACATACCTGCCAACCTACTAAACTAATCAACAAAAATGGTCGACTCTAGACACTCGAGAGACCAAACCAATCTATGCACACTACCATAACCAATATCTCCCAACTGAGGCAAAATCTCAACTCCGGCCCAACTACTAGTAATACACTGAACCATCACACAGATCTCTAGCCACGCTAGATAACGGCCTAGGCAACAACCATCTAGGACTGCTCAATAAGGGCAACTCATCCACAAGTCTAAAATCACAATGAAACAGGGATAACCCAACTAGAAACAGACTAACAAGAACTACCCACGAGCTACAACTCCGGGAAAACACCTCTAAAGGCTAACTTACCCCCATCCACTACTAAAGAATTAACTACCAATAAAACAACATATCGATACTACAATTCGGGTAGCCAAACAACTTAAACAAGTAGCAGGTAGGCATATAAGCAATTACCCGACAGAAGGGATAGAGTCGCAACACGAGCGGGACTAACATAAGTTGAAGGTAGAAAAAGCCTAACCTGGAGAAATGATATCAGGAACCTCTACCTCTGGCCCACCAAGAGGAGCATCAAGATGACGGAATCTAACTCTAGACTGAGTAGTCAAAACTGAAGGCCCAACCGGCCCTCGCCGGGGACAAGCTCTATAAAGGTGACCAATCTCTCCACAATGATAACAACCAGGTTGTCCGGGATACACAATCGTGGGGCAATTCCTAGAAAAATGCCCATGCTCACCACACCAAAAATAGCCTATACCAGATGAAGTCCGATGGGAAAATCTTACCTCGTACTCCAATACCGACAGACAACCTTGCTGAAGAACTAGAAGCTCAACTATAACTGAAGCACCACTCACAGAACCAGGTACTGAAACACTCACCGGAGGACTCAGAGTCCTAGCCACGGTGTCCTGAAGCACTGAGGTCGCTATAAATCCAATCGGAGGTTGGGCTGACCCAACACCCCCTATCTAGTGCAGTAAACCCTCACTCTGGAGTCCTGGCGCTGGTGAAAGCACTGAAGCAACAGGCACAAAAGCCTCGGCACCAACCGTTATCGCATTCGTCTGAGGAATTCGAGAATGAATGAACAACTGAAGTTTAAAAGTCAATAGAGCCAGGAACGCACGATGAGGAGCCAAGAAGATGAAATATTTCCTAACAATGCCCTGTAGCCTCCTGCAGATAGGATACGGACGTCATCGTACCGATCCACGAGACTCTACTTAGACACTTGCTTCTGTACCATGACACCGGTGAACCTAGAGCTCTGATACCAAGCTGTCACGACCCGATTTCTCAAGTCATGATGGCACCTACAATCCCCAGTAGGCGAACCAATTTCCGTAGCCCAGAACGGTTAGTAATGGGCTACTACCTAACCAAAACGCACCAGCAAGCAGAAATAAGCGAAAGCAAAACTCGAATATAAATACATAAAGGAAACTACACCAACCCCAAGACTTGGTATCAATAGTACAGAAGCTTCTAATAGGATACAAGTGCTAGTAGTAACAAAATACAACATAAATTGCCTTCAAAAGTACAAGGAGCAACAGTACAACAGATGAGATGTAGACAAGCCCCGACCCTCAGGTGCTTACCCTAGTCTCAAAGATCCAAAAGCTACACGAGTCTAAAACGTTATCAACGGCGAAAGCTCAGCTAATATCTGCACAAAAAAGTGCAGAAGTGTAGTATGAGCACCAAAACCACGGGTACTCAGTAGGTATCATAGGCCAACTGAGCGCATATAAAATATAAAAGCAGTAAGTAACAGATAGTAAGAAAGCAGTCACTGAGGCAATAAGCAAGGCACAAGGAGCTAGCACAGATCAGCCATAACCAAGAGCTACAAGTAACACATGCTAGCACAGAGATACAATTACTTAGAATCACAGGTGAAGGAAAGGAGAACACACCTGGAGTCCTTGCACAATAATATAAGTAAGTAGAGAGAGAGTTGAGAAAATGGCGGTATACCGGTAACCTCAAGTAAAAGGAAAAGACAGAGAGCAGTCAAACATACTCAAAATGGAATCAACGAGTATAAGGAAGTCATAACACCAATCCAATCACATGATAGCATAACCAGGGAATCACCTCACAAGTGAAACCCTAGGATAAATAACTAGGCCACAATAACCGAGAGATACCACTCAACTTCCCACAAGGATAGAGCCAGAGTCTCACATTCTGCTCAGAAGGCCACACAAAAGTGCCTCAATAAGATAGGACTCTAAAGCCCTCTCAATAATCAAAAATCCCACAACCAAAGCCTCAACAGGCTAGCCATCACTAATCTTTCAAGAACCGGGTGCCAAGACAAGCTCTAAATAAAGACAGGAGTAAATATAGTCTACCTACAGTCCCAACGGCCGCCCACACAACCGAGGAACACAATCAAGTGAAAACAAACCCTTCGGCATCCCATATTACCGGAGCGTACACTGAACACACAACAAACAAAAGTGGAATCTAATGCATGATATGATATGATATGATGTGAAATAGAACCTCTGTATGTACCTCCTCCGGTGCCAATCAGGCCCAGCAGGCAGGTTCCATGGAAGGACTCAGCCTGTATACCTCTACTCCACCGTATACCCTTCCCTCCGGCGCACGCAGCCCGAAGCCCCAAGCCCGGAGTGGCAAGGTCCATGGAGGTCCCCGACCCCATACTAAAACTCAGTATCAAGACATGTCATCCGGAAGCAAGTCCAGGATCAAGATAGAGACCCAGTCTCGAATATGCATGCCCAGACCCTATCCAGGACTAAAGTAGTAGAAAATGCCTCAAAAACCCCTCCAAGGGTGCCCGGGCGTAACCGAGTCTAAAACTGTAGTAAATCAAGTCTAGTGCTCCGCCCCGCAGAAACTAGTATCAGTAATAAAATCAATCTGGTGCTCTGCCCCGCAGAGACTAGTATCAATAATAAAATTAATTCGGGTGCTCTTCCCCGCAGAGATTAGTACCAGTAATAAAATCAGTGCGAAAACATCCAAAAATCCCCTTTTCTATCATCAACAGTACCAAAAATGGGCCCCCAGGGCTATGCAAATTTAGGAAAACTGTCGATAGTGGCTCTCAGCCAAAGCTGTAGTAAAACATGCAGGGGAAAGCCTTTTTCATGGATGATATGCTCGCACACAAATATAAAAGTAGCCCAACGGCTCACAACAACTCCTATTAGCCCTGCACAGGCCCAACAGCTACTCAGCAGACATAACCAGCCTAAAAGGATCATAACCAGCCTAAAAGGATCATCTCTATGTCCGGGTCTCGCGGACATTCCCCAAATAACCCACCATCTATGTTCCAGAGTCAATACAAGGCCACACAGGACCACAAAGGTAATATACAATACTACACGAATACTACAAACAACGTATGAAATAGACGGACGAAAGGCGGACAAGGTCTGGGGTACCAACCTATAACAACCCATCCAAGGATGCTAATTAATGTAGTCATAGCCTATATACGCAGAGTCTAGATAGGGGAAAACCATAACCTACCTGTCATCAGATGACTAGCTGCGGGAACGACGTCGTCCAGACTCAAACTGCTCCGGGAAGCTCTGAATCACACAAAACAAATACTTTCAACTGAATCCCCAAATACGTCTCTATGAAGGCTGACCAACCAAGGTAATGGAACAAATACTAGAATCGACGAGGCTGCAAGAATGAGCCATAGCCATTTGATAAGGTGTTAATGTAACACTCGCGACCAGCCAACTCCAAAACATAAAATGAGGCCAATAACAATAAGAAATGTGTAATGACCCTTCCGGTCATTTCCACGTTTAAGTTTGAAGCCGAGCAAATCGACAAAAGTTATCGTAAGATCTTTAACAAATTTTCTGAACTTTGGGTAAAATGTCTCGAAGCTTTTCTCTCAATATATAAAGAGTTAGAAGTCCCCCGAAATACCGAATTGAAGGTCTACGAGTCTAGTTTCCAACGCACAAAACCTCACGTCCAAATGATCTCGGAGTAAAAATTTATGACTGTTTTACCGCGGACTGTCTGGCAGGAAACGGGTTGCGAACCGGGTCGCGAACCGGGTCGGGTTAAACTCGATTTAAGCCTCAACTTCACTTTTAAAACACCATTTCAGTTCCGAAACAGTGATAAAACATAAGGGAGGATCCCGAGAGAGTTCTTGAGTATCGAAATCGTGCGTATTTAAAATATTTTATTTAAAAGTCGAAGGTGGTAGGAAGTTATATTATATTATTATTACCTTTTCAAAATATTTTAAAGGTTTATGGAAAATATTTTTGATACGTTATAATTGTATATGTATTTATTGTATAAGGTTTTTATACACCATAATATTTTAACGGAGATAGTAAATTTAATTATGTTGAAATTTATTATTATAATATAGTAGGTTTTGTTTGAAATAATTTTCTATAAATTATGGTATATTTAAAATATTATATTTATTTTACCACGAATTTATGCAATACCCGAGTATATACTTAACGGGGTGAATTGATTGCCACCTCCACTTCCACGTGGAAGTGGAGGGAGTTGACAACAACCTTTTCATATTAGGATTAGTGGCTGCCACTTGCCCATCATTCTGTTAACTTTGGGTTTCATTCTTATTCATTACCAAGTGTAATGTTGTTAACCACTTCATATACATTCATACGCATACTGAGAGGGGAATCAGTGGAACCAATTTAATGTTGTGGTTATATTAAATTTGTTGAAGAAAATCAATTATCTACGTCAAGTTGTTCCATTCCAAATCTGATTCCGATTCCGATTTAGTTTTGGATTTTCTTGGAGTGGTTCGAGCTTGGACATCGTTGTTCTAGCAGCTTGTCGTCGGACGACAAGTAGGTTACGGTTTATTTTCCCCAGACTCCGTATATATAAAATAAAATTGTATTAATGGGCATCCTTGGGTTGGTTTATTAGGTTGGTACCACAGACCTCGACCGCTTTATTCATGTCCGCCCACTTTTGTTCCTCCGTTGCTTGTAGTATTTGCCATTTATTAGGTTGGTACCACAGACCTCGACCACTTTATTCATGTCCGCCCACTTTTGTTCCTCCGTTGCTTGTAGTATTTGCCGATATACTTTATTTACCCTTGTGGTCCTGTGAGGCCTTGTTGACTCTGGAATATAGAAGGTGGGATTTTGGGAATCCCCGCGAGTCCCGAGCATAGAATTATCCTTCTAGGCTGGTTATGCTTGCTGAGTAGCTGTGGGCCTGTGCAGGGTCGATAGGTTGATTGTGAGCTGCGGGGCAGCTATTGTGTGTGATCATACCATTTCCATGCATATAAAGAGGTTTTATCCATGTTTTACTGTGGTTTTGGCTTCGAGCCTACTGGCACTATTTTCTAAACCTTGCATGGCCCGGGGGGCCCTTTTTGATGGAAATAATTTGGAAATGGTTTGATTTAACTTGTGGATATTTTTGGGCAAGAAAGTAAATTATGTTTTAAATCATCAGTTTTACGATTAACGCTAGACTCGGCAGGGCCGGAGTGCTAGTTGAGTTTTCTTATTACTTGAGATGATTTTTAGCCTCGGTCGGACCGAGCACCTGAGATGACTTTTTACTGTTTAGACCCGGCTACGCCCGGGCACCCTTGGAGGGGTTTTTGAGACATTTCCTACTACTTTA
>QJPP01006844.1:0-17228 GCA_003996215.1 Jaltomata sinuosa
TTTTTAGAAATATTCCTTCTTTTAACAAACCCAGACTGATTAGCAAAAATAAGCCCCGAAAGGATAGATGCCAAGTGGAGACAAATAAGCTTGGAGATGATCTTGTTGGTGAAGTTACTCAAACTAATCGGCCTGAATTCAGATAAGTGGTTTGGGAACACAACCTTTGGAATCAAAAACAGACATGCATGTGAAAAGTACTTGGGAAGAGAAGTCCCAGAAAAGAAAGATCGAACCACAACAAGAAGATCATCCTTAATTATATCCCAGCAAGCCTGAAAGAATTTACCATTCAGACCATCTGGACCCACTGCAGAGTTAGGATTCATAGAGAAAACCACGTTCTTCAGCTCATCTAATTCTGGCATAACAGTCAACATATCATTTTGCTCATCAGTAACAAGTGCAGGAATACAATCCAGAAGATCCTCTCTAACAAAGTGTGTCTGCTCTGTAAACAACTCCTGAAATTGATCACATACAACCTTAGCAATATTAACATCCCCCTGAATCCAATTACCTGCGTCGTCACTAAATTTGTGTATGAAAAGCTTTCTTCTTCTACCCCTCATAAGAGCATGGAAGTAGCTCGTATTGGAATCCCCTTCTTTAAACCACTGTAGCTGTGTTTTCTGCTTCAAGATAGATTCTTCCAACTTAAGATACCTGATATACTTAGAATTTAAAGCATGCAAGGAAGCTCTATCCTGATCACTATTAGTTTGCATGTACTTTTCCTCGGAAATTCAGACAGCTTCTTCAAACTCTTTAACCCGGACAAAGATATCCCAAAACTCCCTCTTAGACCACTGGCTAAGCGTAGAACTGAGTCGCTTCATTTTCTGATAAAAACCCACATAGGCTGCCCATAAACATCTCAAACCCAACAATGCTCTACGGTATCCATAAAAGTCGGATTATCTACCCAACAATGGAGAAATTTAAAGTATCTAGTTGTAGTCTCCTGTCTCGCAGTCATCTCCACCAGAAGAGGACAATGGTCAGATCCCACAAAAGGAAGGTGCATCACTGTAGTAAGAGGCATATTACCTAGCCAGTTATCATTCACAATAGCTCTATCAAGTCTCTTCCAAACAATGTCGGTCGGACCTCTACCATTAGACCAAGTGTATCTAGAACCATGGTAACCCAAGTCAATCAAACCACACTGCTCAATCATATGGAGAAACTCGTAGCTCTTCCTCATAATGTAAGGAACACCCCCTAGCTTCTCCTTCGGAGTAGTAATGACATTGAAATCCCAATAGTACACCATGGGCTAGAAGTCGAAGATCTATGCTGGTGAACATTCCAAAGAGGAGATTTGAGATATTCTCGACACTTAGCATAAATGAACGTGATGATGAAAACCTCTACATGCTCCACATGTCTAAACTCACAAGTCACCTGCTGGTCGTCTGAGCTAAGAAGAACACAATCAATGTCGTTGTTCAAGAAAACCTAAATCTTTCCATTATCATTGAAAATGTCTTTATGCATAGTCAAATAGTTGGTGAAGAGGTTGATGTGAATGTTATTAGAAAATGGCTCAAGAATGGCAATAACAGACAATTTATGAATTTGTTTGAGAACTTTCAATCTTTCCAAGGCACCAAGAGTCCTAATGCCCCGAGCATTCCAAATGAGTGAACTAATCATGAGTAGTACGATGGTATTTTCTCTGCTGTTTGGTTCTACCTGCTGGGGGTCCACTCCCAGAGCCAGCTACAAAAGTAAGAGCTCCCCTAGGTGATAACCCATGCTCTCCTGTTAATTGTTTAGTCTTATTATCTGATTTCTGAGAGGTAGTAGCAAAATCATATTCATCTTCTGAATCATTTTCTTTTTCTTCCTCAGAAACTACCTGTCTATATTCATCTTCAACAAAATCTTTACTGCCTGAGGTGTTTAGCTTGCAAACCCCAATCACAAAAGATCAGGTGGTTCTGTAGCACTGGGAAGAGACTGAGGTGGATCATCATTACCTGCATCAGGATCAAAAGTCTGAATTGGAGAATCAATAATTGGACCCTTAGGATGGTTATGAATAAGATGACCAGACCATTCTGCATAACTCAGATTCTCTGGAATGTTATCATCGAAATCATTGGGGTGGTCATAAATAAAACAATCAGCCCTTTCGGTATCAATAGCAATACGATCAACCGTAACCAAAGCAAGCTGATTACTATTGTCATAATTATCAACAGTATCCTTGGAATATAGACTAGCAATCATTTCATCTTTCTGAGCATTTTTCTTAATCTGAGCAGATTTTCTTTTTTGAGCATTCGACTTTGCTTCTTTGAGGGAGTAATGGATTCATCGGCGACATTCTGAGGCTGACTCATATGGGTAGGATTAGTAGCTTTGGTTGTAACCGGGTGGGTAAGACTTGTGCTAGAAATCTCTATGGGGTTCTCCTGACAACCATCCTCACCTCCATTAACATCCTCCTGACCATCATCCTCACCTCTTTTGACCAACAATTTATGTTTTGCAACACTAAAAAAAGGGTAGCCATGGGGAGTGGGAGTGGCCGCATGCGTAATGGGGTTGCCATGGGGAGTGGGAGTGGCCACACGAATATTAGGGTTTCCATGGGGAGTGGGAATGGCAAAACGCATATTGGGGTAGCCATGGGGAGTGGGAGAGGGTTCAACAACAACCTGGTCAGAAGTAGCTTTTTCCTTGTATACCTGCTTTGGACTTTGTGAAGCTTTCCATTTTGAATTTTGAGGGTCTTGCTTCCGTTGGGCTTGTGGTGCTTTTCCTTTTGGATCTTTCAAAAATAACTTTGTTGGGTCTTCCGGGGCTTTGTACTCTTGATCCTGCAATTTGTTAGAAATATCATCATAAGAAGGAGTAGGATTAGGCGTACCTGAGTTACCTGTAGGTGGAGGTGGAAATGGTGGAGGTGGAATTTGTGGGGTGCCACCCTTTGCTTTCTTTGCCGCTTCTTCTTCTTCTTTGGCCTGTTTTCTCTCTTCATACCTCTTTTTAATAACACAAGCTGGAGGGAGATGACCTTGGTGCTTACAATAAACACAATAAAGAGGAATGTCCTTCATATTCTATATCTTGCCATTTCCCTTCACCATTTGGATCATCGTCATTGTCAAAACCAATCCATATACTTTGGATTCTAGGCTTAGTAATGTCCATTTGAACTTTAGCTTTAGCTACACTTCCCCTAGTTTTCTGCAAGAAGGCCCTATCTAAGTGCAATAAAATGCCCACGTCTGCAAGAAAATGCTCAATAAATTCTTTATGGTAACAATGCCAAAGTAACTCCAGAAGGACAACCCATACCGGCATAATGGGAGTTTCATACTTGGGATCAAAAGTTGGGGTCCAGACTTGAAATTTCATGAGGCCACCATCAATGAACATCCTTTTACTATCCAAGATCGTTTCTCGGTCATGCTCGTTATCCAAGTCAATGTAGATATGTCTTTGATTAAAATAAGTGATCTTGACCGTGCCTTGAAGCTCAGCTTGAGTAATAAAACTCTTTCAAATCACTTCCAACTTGGGCATAGGACTGTAAAACTTCCCAATAAGAGTGTATTGCAAGACTTGGCCATTTTTACCATGTATTCATCTCTCTTGAACATAATGGCCGGACAAGCTTGTTTGCTAGCTCTTTTGGGAGGTGATAAATCAATTTTGGGACCATCGTCAACATGTTTAGCTCAAAATTTTGTACCCCAAGATAGACAGGTGGTAGGTTGAGGAGGGTGGTTAGGTGTAGGACCATTTTGGGACTTAGGCTTTTGAGGTAGGACGCTTGTAGTAGCCGGGAAAGTCGGTTGTTTTTGATCATTGGGTTATATTTCAAGAAATTATTGGACACTTGAGGAAATGAATCAGCTTAGAGCATGGAGTTTGCCAAAACAGTTCTCGAGGGCTGCCTGGTGAGCGGACTATTTTCGGGGGTTGCGATTTTGGAAACGGAGTTCGGGTGGTTGGAAAAATTATTTTCTTGGTTGGAATCGTTTGTGGGGTGGTGGGGAGTGGTCTGAGAAGAAGGACCAGCTTTTTCAGTCACCAGAGCAGAATTTCCAGTGAGACAGTGGCTAAAGTGGCCATTTTCAAGAGTTTTTCCTAAATTCGTCTCAATTGGAAGGGATTTTGAGGAGAATATTTGGTTCAGGGAGGTCCTGGGGTTGAGAGGAATAGATTTGGAGTGGTTTTGGATTTTTCTGGTGGCCGGAGATCTATCGCCGGCGGTGGGGGGTGGAGGAGGAACCCTAAAAGTCAAATTCGTTGCATGTAAGCTCGAATTTGATAGGGGGTTTTCAATATCTGAGTTCAGAAGGGAATTCTGCACAAAACCTTGCAAACAATTTCCAGTTTGGTTTCCACCGGTGGTGCCGCCGCAGTCGCCGGAAATTGCTAAGGACAGCAGATCACCGACGCTGCCTTTCCCCTCATCCATTTTGCCTGAAAATTCACTAGAAGGTACATCTTGAGATGGGAAAAAAACCCAGTAGGTCCACCGGTGTGAATATCACCTGAAAGTGGTCAAAATTGGCTGGGAAGATCGCGAATTTTGTTGGAAACTGGCAGTTTTTTGTTTTCATTGCTTCTTCCAATTTCCTCAACCAAATCAGTTAAAATTTGAGTATGTTGTTCATATATAGGTGATCTATCATCCCCAAAAATCAAATTCCCAAAATTTGTTATAGAAGTAACTTGAAAAATATTTTTCCTGGCAGTGGCAATTTCACCAGAAAATGGTACTGCGTCAGCCTCATTTTTTTGCATTTTGTCAGAGCTAGGAGTGGAGTTTTGGCCTGAATCTGGTGGACATGGCTTCGTATCATAGTTCTTCATCTTTTGGTGGTGGTTCGGCGGCCGGAAGTGGCTGTCTGGCAGCAGTGCAGCCATTTAAGCAGTGTTGTCTATAGAGAGATGTCAGAGAGCAAAAATATGAGATTTTTAGGTCATACAACTTTTTAGGATATTCGATATTAGGGTGAGCACTTGAGGATCGGGGATTAACCATATCTCATCTTTTGTACTATTACTCTTTATGTACTAAGAGACAGTTGTGTAGTCTATTTTGTTACATCTAGCATTTGTATTCTATAAAAGCTTTTGTACTGACGATACCAAGTCTTGGGGCTGGTGTAGTGTTCTTGTTTATATATATATATATTCAAGCTTTGCTTCTACATTGTATTTACCTTATTCTGCTTTTTCTTATTTCAGCTTATCATGCGTATTGGTTAGGTAGTAGCCCATTACTAACTATTTCGGGATACAAGAATTGGTTTGCCTACTGAGGAATTGTAGGTGCCATTATGACCTTAGAAATTGGGTCGTGATAGCTTAGTATCATAGCTCTAGGTTCACCAATGTCGTGGTACAAAATCAAGTTTCTATGTAGAGTCTAGAAGATAGTATAATGACGTCCGTATCCTATCTGCGGGAGGCTACATGGCCTTGTTAGGAAAAGCTCCATCTTCTTGTATCCTTATTGTGCGTTCCTAGCTCTATCAACTTCTACACTTTGATTGTTCCATTCCTTCTCAGATGCCTTAGACGAGTGTGACAGCGGGTAATGTCGAGGCTCTTATGCCTGTTATGTCAGTGCTTTTGTCTGTGCCAGGACTTAAAAGTGAGAGTTTACCATATCAGATAGGGGGATTGGGACAAACCTAGCCTCCGATTGGATTCATGGATACTCTAGTTCTTCAGGACATCGTGGCTAGGAATCTGAGTTGTTCGTTGGGTGTTTCAGTAACCGGTTCTTTGATCTATGCTTCAGCTAGATTTGGGCTTCCAGTTCTTCAGTAGGGTTGTATATCAGTACTGGAGTATGAAGCGAGGTTTCATGAGATAGGCGTACTGCTAGGACTATGCCTTCAGAGTTTGATAGGGTTCAGAGCTTTGTTAGAGGTTTGATTTCACCACAATGCTTGTCTACTGAGCACTTGGTTATAGTTGGGATTACCTTTCTTCAGGTTGTGGATCATGCTTGGGTTATCGAGGGTTTATATCGTGAGGCTTATGGAGGTAGTGTAAGGAAATGTCATCGTCAAGACAGTTCCCGAGATTCTCAGACTCAAGGTAGGGGATTCTCCACTAGGGATAAGTTCTATTATTTCTTATCTACCTGGCCAGTTTCAGTTAATCCAAAGGTTTCGGAGAGTGGTGGTATAGGGTATGTCACGTAGAGTGGATGTGGTATGGGTCAAGTTCATCGAGATTTTCTTTAAGGTTGTGTAGGCCGTGGTGGCCGGTCAGGTTCAGTGAGACCTTCTCACCCATATGTACCCAGTGGGATTTGCTTTCAGTGTGGTATAATAGGCACCTTGCTAGGGATTATCCCACAATCTCACCCTCCAGTCAGCAGGGTCAGCAGGTGTTATCTCCCAGGGCTTCAGTTCCATCAGGCAAAGGTGGAGTGCAGGGTTGTAGGGGTTGTCCTTAGATGGTAAGAAGTTTTTTTTAAGCCAGTGGTTCAGGTAAAGGTTGTTGTCGGTGCGGTGAATGTGGCTACTTTTCTAGGAATTATACCACGATCACGTATCTCGGTCAGCCTGGTTGTTATGATTGTGGGGAGATGGGTTAGCTTTAAAGAGATTGTCACCGGTGAGAAATGGTTGAGCCTTTCACTTTGACTACTTAGTCCAGAGTTATATCCCATCATTCTGATGCCCCCCTTGGTGGGCCAGAGGTTGATATTTCGGATATCGTTGCTCCAGGTAAGGCTTTTGTTACCTTCATTTAGTGATAGTACTGCTCACATTGCGATTTTATCCTTTCTATATTTATTTGCTTATATGCTTACTTGCTACATGTTTAGTTGTCTGAGTACCTGCGTGTAGTGTTTATGCATTATTTCCTTGGTAGTGATGGGGTGAGTTATCTTTGTGAGGTGTTTACCTGGAGATATAGCTTGTGGGTAGTCCTTGTTTCCCTTTCTAGTAGGTTTTATTTCCGGCTTCCTTGTGGTTCTAGACTTGTGTTGAGTCTTCCCTTTTGAGCGATCCTAGATGGTTGTTGCCTAGTCTATTATCTAGCATTTCTAGAAGTCCTTGTGTTGGTTTGGTGTTACTGGTGGTTGTGCCAGAGTTTAAGCTTCTATCTTGAGTTGAGAAGTATCGGTTATGCTAGCGAGCATTGATTGGTTTTTCTGGTATCAGGTGGTTAGAGTCGACCCTTTTTGTTGGATTTGTTAGGGGGTTGGCAGTTGTATAGATTGTTCCCATAGTTTTCTTCAGTTTTTTGCCTGGTCGGGTTGTCTCATTTGTTTTCCCCTGTCCTAGTTGGAATGAGTTTCGATTGTAGTTCTCTGGTTAGGCTTTTGATTATGGCATTGTGGTTGAGTTTTGAATATGGAATTGTGGCTAAGTGTTGCCAGTAAGAGTTGTAGGAGCTAAGGGAACAACTCCAGGGTCTTTTGAGATAGAATTTGTGGAATTTAGGGTATCCTTTGAAAAGGTTTCGTTTGGTTTGTGAAGGAGGGTGATGACTCCTTGTGTGTATGTATGTGTTCTAGTATCTGAATGAGGTGGTGACCGAGAGTTTGCTTTGGCTTGTATGTTTGTGACTTGTGTCAATTGAGTTCAGGTTATGATGTCATTTCCTTTGATAGATTCGAGGTAAGAATTCCTTTTAGCCTGAGATTGAGGTAGTTGTCATTCCCAGTACTACCTTTAGAAGATTATTGCATCGACCTTGGCTACCTTGTTATCTTCTTTGGAGGAAACCAAGTTTTAATAACATCTACGTATTTGGGCAAATTGTGTATTCATGGCCTAGTTGGCTCTAGATCTATTAGTGTTCTTTGATAGTGGATGAGTCTACTCGTGGGTTTGACGGGAGCATTGATTGGTAAATCGGTGATAGGTTTTAGGAGCGTGGCTTAGCAGACTACTTTGGGTGGTTCGTGGAAGTTTCCCTTTTGTTGCAGCTCCTTATGCTAGAGGGCAGCTGGTGCAGGCAACTTAGCTCCCCTATTTTCATTTTAGAGTGGTACTTAGCCTTCGAAATCCAGTCCTTGGCTAACCATTGGATCAGGTTGGACATTCTAGGTTTCAGCGGTGTTCTTGTTAGTGCAATGTCCATTCCACCTTGGTTGGGGAGATGCAACAGTGTAAATTTGGTAATTAGTGGTGGTGTATTATACGTAATCAGGTTGTGCAGGTTAACACTAACGAGGCTATTCTGGGTTCTAATGGCACTTTTAGAGTGATGGTTGCCTTCGTTTTCCAAAAGTTTGAAAGCTTGTTTAGTTAATCATTCAAGGGTTGTCTTTTATATGGGGTTCTAGTATTGTTAGACTCAGCCAGTATGGACTAGAATTTTGGTATGTGGTATGCTTCAGAATGGTTGGTTTGTGTGCAAATGCAGTAGAGCGGTTGACTCGAGCCAAAGAGCCAAGAGTTTTAAAGCTTGTTTAGTTAATCATTCAAGGGTTATCTTTTATATTGGGTTCCAGTATGGTTAGACTCGGCCAGTATGGACTAGAATTTTTGTATGTGGTATGGTTCGAAATGGTTGGTTTGTGTGCTGATGCAGTAGAGCGGTTGACTCGAGCCAAAGAGGCGTGTTGATGGGTTATGCAAATTTCTATAGCTATATGGTGACCTTGAACCCCATGTACCTTTTTTCTTTGTCTTTGGGGTGTTTTGACTTGATATTCATGGCATGGTGGAATTTTTCCCGAGGTGAGATTAGTAAGGCAATTTCAAATCGAAATGGTGTTTGAGTTTCGGAGTAGCAACAATACTTCTTAGGGTTTGGAGCTTAGCTGATGATTAAAGACTTCGTGGTAGGCTTACCACACTCCTTGTAGAGGCTTGGTCTTGGTTTGGGTCTTTTGGGCAAGGTTTCCCTAGTTTATTCACTTCCAGTTGATTCAGACTTGGCTCGGTTTAGTGGGGTTGGGTTCGTTTTATAGTTTGGAAGTTTCTCCATCAACATAGAGTGTTCATACATGCATTTCCTAACCCTGGTGTGCAAACTTCAGTCGGGTTCAGATGGGTTGTTCAGTTGGGTTTAGTTAGTGAGTTTGATGTTAGCAAAATTGTTAGTTTGTTGGTTGATGGTCAGTCGGTCTAGGTAACTCTAGTTTTCGATGATATGCGACGGGTTGTTATCTAAGGTGGCAAAGGCTAGTAGACCATAGCTTCACCTGGAAAGAGTTTGAGCAAAAAGGGTGACTTCATTCTTTGAAGAGTATAAGCGGGAACTATGGATCTCCATTATGTCAGTTGATATTTCGAGGGTGGTTTGAGTGCCCGACTTATATGAAGCTTCCTGTCTGTGGTGCAAAAGGATTCATTTCAGAATACAAAGGGTTTTGTGGATCAGTATGTTCATGAGCTAGAGTTTAGGTTGATGTCTTTTCTTGGTGCCCTTTTTTGTGGTTTCGAGGATTCGAGTTCTATGTATTGATCACCTTGGCTCCCTGGTTTTGGTGTTGTGTCAGTGTTTTCTAGTAAAGATTCTCGAGGTTCAGTTTGGGTCGGCAGATCCTTGAAGTTTTGGTGTTTAATTTAGGAATCTAGCTTCGCTAGTAAGGGGTTTAGGCTTTGTTTCTTTTCGTGGTTTCATTCTGTCGGGTACCGTCTTGTCAAGGAGGCTACCCAGGTTGTCCGAGAGAGTAGTGCTGGCTTTGAATCCACTGTTCTTAAATATCTAGTGATTCCTTCTTTCCTGAGTTTCGAGATGAAAGTCTTTTTAGTAGTGGATGATGTAATGACCCTTATGGTCATTTATGCATTTTCATCTTTTTTGTACTTTTAGAGCTTTCCTATAGCAGCCCCAAGTCATTTATGGCTTTCTGGGATCAGTAGTTTGGTGCCCAGGCTATTTGTTTAGTATTTTTGGTCGTTCCTTCTTTTAGAGCTTTAAACTTTGGGAACCATTGACTTCAGTCAATATTCTTGGTGCACGTGCTTGGAAACGAATTCTGATAGTTCTGTTAGCTCTGGAGCATGGACTTTGGTTAAGTGGGAACTTTGGTCGGGGTCCGAGAGCTTTTCAGCTTGTAATTCTCTCTCATTCTGTGTTTTCAGTTGGGCTTGCATGGTTGACTTTGGTCAACATTTGGAGAAGACAGCCTCAGATGAAAATTTGGTCAGCGCTGTTAGCTCTGGAATGTCGAGTTTAGGCTAGAGGGACCATTAGTTCATGTCCTGAGGCTTCCAAACATGATTTCGACCATTGGGTTCCATTTTGGGAATTGTTGGCCTGAAGGTTGATTCTGGGCATGGGGCCTATTTTTCGATAAATTGACCTCCGATGGGACTTTTGTCGTTCCATTGGTTCTGGAACACTATTTCTTGTTGAATAGATTAGCTTGTTTATGTTCGCGGGACCCCAAATGCATTTTCGAGGGTCCATCGGAGTTAAATTTCTATTTTGGCTTTGCTATTAGCAAGCTGTTGCTGTCATGGCACAACTTCGCCTTCGCCTACGCGTTGGCATGGCTACCTACGCGTAGGGCAAGGCCATCTACCCATGTTCCTTGGCCTTCACCTACGCCGGGTTTGGCCGCAGCCACGATGGGGCATGCCATTTTCCCTATTTCTCTTGCCTTTGCCTAGGCGATGCCTGCCCGCGTAGGTAGAGGCATGTTCGTGTCGCACAGGTCTTGGCGGGCAGCATTTATAGCTTCTGAAAGCTTGTTTCTTGTTCATAATTCATCTTCCAACTTCAAATTCTCCAACTCTAAAACTCCCCAAACCTCCATTTTTCCTCGATTATTCATCCCAACTGATTGGAGATTAATATTTGCCGATCCTTGCTCATTTTGTGGCTTCAAACGCAGGTAAATTCCCTCTTTAATTTTCGTTTTCTCCATTGATTCTCTTTTAATTTCTTGAATGGGTGTGCTATTTTGGGGCCCCATTTGTTGTCGATTTCTGCTCAATTTTGAGCATGTGCTCCCGGGAATGGATGGAACACATGAGTATTTTTTGTTAGTTTTGGGTTGCAGGTCCCACAAGCCCATTAGTGTCACAACCCGATTTATCGGTCATGATGGCACCTACAACCCCCCAGTAGGCGAACCAATTCCCGTATCCCAGGACAGTTAGTAATGGGCTACTATCTAATAAATAAGCGCAAGAATAGTTTAATAAGCAAAAGTAAGAGAGTAAGATGAGGAGAATAGATAACAGGAGTATATATATATATACATATGCGGAAACTAAACCAAACCCCAAGACCTGGTATCATAGTATAGAGCCAAAACTACATACATGGAGTGCAAACGATCCAAAACAATATATACAGATGTCTCTGAATGGTAATTGAGTACATGAGGCAAAAGATAAACTAAAGCTAAGCTACGATCGCCAAGAGCTCACCCTCAGTCTGAAGTAGTCCCCAATAGATCTCCAAGCACGAATCACAGCGATCTAACAACGATGGCCCACGCTAGGATCTGCACCCAAAGATGCAGGGGGTAGGGTGAGCACCAAATGCGAAGCATAAGGTACCTAGTAGGTATCATAGGCCGACTGGGCACATTTAAGATAAAAGCGTAGTAATAGATAGAATAGAAGCAAGCAGTCACAGAAATCAACGAAAGGTACACAGGAACTAGCCCAGAGGGAAATCAACAGAACCACATGTGAGGCCAGTAAGCAGAATATACACACCATAGGCACATGTGAAAGTAAGAAATAACGCACCTGGGGTCCTTGCAATAACAGTGTATACATAATAAGTTTACGAAATGGACGGTATACCAGTAACCTCAAGTATAAAAAGAGGGAAAGAGTAATGATAGGCATGCTCAGAGACATGAATCAAACTCAACTAATCAAATCAATCTCCAATCCAGAAACTAACAGTCTAGCCATAACCAATTTCATACTTAATCGTAACAGGGAACAATTCTGTAAGTAAATAGCGAGAGTCTACCTACAGTCCCCTGGCCGCCCATACAACCGAGGAACACAAACAAGTGTAAACAAACCCTCCGGCATCCCATACTACCAGAGCGTACAATCAACAAACAAGGGTGGAGCCTCAAACAATGAATGATATGATCCATGAAGATCTCAAGTGTAATGGTATCTCTGTATGTACCTTTTTCGGTGCCTATCGGGCCCAGCAGGTAGGTTCCATGGAAGGACACTGCCCGTATACCTCTACACCACCATATACCATTCCTCTGGCACACGCATCCCGAAGACCCAGGCCCGGATGGCAAGGTCCATGGAGGTCCCAGACCCCATACTAAAACTCAGTATCAAAACATGTCGTCCGGAAGCAAGTCCGGGTTCAAGATAGAGACCCAGTCTCGAATATGCATGCCCAGACCTTGTCCAGGACTAAAGTTGTAGGAAAATATCTCAAAAACTCCTCCAAGGGTGCCTGGGCATAACCGGGTCTAAACAGTAGAAAGTCATCTCAGGTGCTCGGTCCGACCGAGGCTAAAAATCATCTCAATTAGCAAGAAAACTCAACTAGCACCCCGGCCCTGCCGAGTCTAGCGTTAATCGTAAAACTGGTGATTTAAAACATAATTTTACTTTCTTTTACCCAGGAATATTCACAAGTTAAATCAAACCATTTCCAAATCATTTCCATTAAAAACAGGCCCCCGGGGCCATGTAAGGTTAGAAAATAGTGCCAGTAGGCCCGAAGCCAAAACCATAGTAAAACATGGGTAAAACCTCTTTATATGCATGGAAATGGTATGATCACACACAATAGCTACTCAGCAGCTCACAATCAACCTATCGACCCTGCACAGGCCCACAGCTACTCAGCAAGCATAACCAACCTAGAAGGCTAATTCTATGCCCGGGACTCGCGGACATTCCCAAAATCCCACCTTCTTTGTTCCAGAGTCAACAAGGCCACACATGACCACAAGGGTAAATAAAATATATCGGCAAGTACTACAAACAATGGAGGAACAAAAGTAGGCGGACATGAATAAAGCGGTCGAGGTTTGTGGTACCAACCTAATAATCCAAGCCAAGGATGCCCATTAATTCAATTTTATCCTATATATGCGGAGTCTAGGGAAAATAAACCATAACCTACCTATCGTTCAATGACAAGCTTGAACCTCTCCACAAAGAAGCTCCGAAATGAAATAAAACTTGAACTCGGGCTTGAATAACTTGACGTAGATAATTGATTTCCTTTCTGAAATTAAACATAACATAAAAATATAATTTCTTCCCCACAATTTCCCTCACTCGTGGGTGTAAGTATATACATATACAGAAGAGTTTATAAAATTACACCTCGTAATCAAATCATGACGAACAGAAGTTGATTAACATATATGTATCATGAACAAATGTTGAACAAAGTGAATGTCTTACACATTAATTAATCAATTAATTACTTAACCAAAAAGTCAAGGCATTAATTAGATGCCACCTATATTTACACTAATTGCTGCACATTCCACTTCACTTCCACGTGGAAGTGGAGTGGCACCACACAATTAATTCCATTCCACTACGTAAGTATTCGGGTATTGCTTAAGTTCGTGGTAAAATAAATATAGCTTTTTGAATATACCATAATTATTAGAAAATTATTTCAAATAAAACCTACTATATTATAATAATAATTTTCAACATAACTAAATTTACTATCTCCGTTAAAATATTACAATGTATAAAAGTCCTTATAAACTAAATACATATACAATTATATCGTAAAAAAAATATTTTTCATAAACCTTTAAAATATTTTAAAAAGGTAATAATAATATAACTTTTTACCAAATTCAACTTTCAAATAAAATATTTTCAAATACACGCGATGTTAATAAATTCTCAAACTTAGGCTCGCAATTCACCAACGCATGATTTTGATACTCAAGAACTCTCTTGGAATACTCCCTTATGTTTTCTCACTGTTTCAGTACTGAAATGGCGTTTTAAAACGTGAAGTTGAGGCTTTAAACCGATTTTGACCCGACCCGGTTCGCGACCCGGTTTGCAACCCGGTTTCTGCCAGACAGTCCGCGGTAAAACAGTCATAACTTTTTACTCCGAGATCAGTTGGATGTGAGGTTTTGTTTGTTGGAAACTAGACTCGTAGACCTTCGATTTGGTATTTCGGGGGACTTATAACTCTTTATATATT
The DNA here is from genome assembly GCA_003996215.1 of Jaltomata sinuosa. NCBI lineage: Eukaryota > Viridiplantae > Streptophyta > Magnoliopsida > Solanales > Solanaceae > Jaltomata > Jaltomata sinuosa. The sequence continues at coordinate 14,089 of QJPP01006844.1, forward strand.
TAGAGAAAAGCTCCGAGACATTTTACCCAAAGTTCAGAAAATTTATTAAAGAACTTACGATAACTTTTGCCGACTTGCTTGACTTCAAAACTTATCATACGACCAAACAAATAGACCCGGCACCAAACTACCGGTTCCGAAAAGCCTTAAATGACTTGGGTCCGCTACAAACAGGCTCTTACGGTACAAGAAAAACGTATACATGGAAATAACCGGAAGGGTCATTACATCATCCACTACTAAAAAGGACTTTCGTCCTCGAAAGTCAAGGTCAAGGGGGTACCTGAAGGCTCAAACAGCTGCGGATACTGAGCTCGCATATCTCTCTCGGTCTCCCAGGTAACCTCCTCGACTGGACAGTGCCTCCACTGAACCTTAACAACTGGGATCTCTCGAGACCTCAATCTCCTGAAATCTCTGGCCAAAATAGCTGTCGGCTCCTCAACAAAGGCTAAACCCTCACCCAACTGAACTGAATCCCACTGCAACACATGAGACTCATCTGGAACATACCGACACAACATTAAAACATGAAATATAGGATGTATAGCTGAAAACATCGGAGGCAAGGCTAGCTGATAGGCAATGCTACCAACCCTCTGAAGAATCTCAAACGGCCCAATGTACATGGGGCTAAGCTTGCCCCGCCTACCAAATCTCATCACGCCCTTCATGGGCGATACACGGAGAAACACCAAGTCACCGACACTAAACTCCAAGGCACGAAGCCTATGATCAGCATAACTCTTTTGCCTGCTCTGAGCTACCCGAAGTCTGTCCTGAATCGCTCGGACTCGGTCTAAGGAATCTCGAAGCAAATCTGTGCTCTGTGGCCCAGCACTAAAACCATCAAACCAACCTACCGGTGATCTGTAACACCTGCCATACAAAGCCTCAAAAGGTGCCATGCCGATACTCGAATGGAAGCTGTTATTATAAGCAAACTCTGCCAAGGGAACAAACTGATCCCAAGAACCTCCAAAGTCAAGAACACAGGCCCGAAGAATGTCCTCCAGAATCTGAATTGTCCTCTTGGACTGGCCATCTGTCTGAGGGTGGAAAGCGGTACTAAGATGAACCTCTGTACCCAAATCTCGCTGAATAGCCCTCCAGAACTGAGATGAGAACTGAGTGCCCCGGTCTGAAATAATAGAAGCTGGGACCCCATGCAATCGAACAATCTCACGAAGGTAGATTTGAGCTAACCTCTCTGCACCATAAGAAGTCTGAACCGGCAAGAAATGTGCTGACTTAGTCAGCCTATCAATAATCACCCATATGGAATCAAACCCATGAGAAGTACGAGGCAAACCGACAACAAAGTCCATAGTAATCCCTTCCCACTTCCACTCAGGAATGGGAAGTCGCTGCATCAAACCACCAGGACTCATGTGCTCAAACTTAACCTGCTGACAGTTCAAGCACCGAGATACAAAATCCGCTATATCCTGCTTCATACCACTCCACCAGTAAAGCTGTCTCAAGTCTCTATACATCTTTGTTGTGCCAGGGTGAATGGAGTATCTAGTACAATGTGCCTCATGAAGTACCAACTGAATCAAATCACTAATCCTCGGAACACAAAGGCGACTATCGAACCTCAGACCCCCATCTGAATCTAGAGTAGCCTGGCTGGTCTCACCCTGAACAACCCGGTCACGAAGGTTACACAACTGCTGATCCTCAAACTGATGAACTCTGAATTTGATCAATCAAAGTAGAGCGAACCTCGACACTGGCGAGACTATGGCTATGATCCGACAAGTTCAAGCCTAACCAAACGTTAGCCAAGGACTGGAATGTCCCAAGGCCCAACGGTCCGCTCCTGAAACTGAAAGAGAAGCGTAGGCTACCCATTACTCCACTGCCTCCGCCTCAGGCATCCGCTACCGACATTTGCCTGCCCGGATGATACAAGAAATAGTGGAAGTCATAGTTCCTTCAGTAACTCGCCCATGCTCATGTGTCTCGAATATTAAACTCTCCGCTGACTCGTGATATACTGAAGACTACGGTGATCGGTGAGATCTCATAGTGAACCCATATAAGGTAATGCCGTCCAGATCTGTAAGTGCGTAAACTACCGGCCGCACAGCTCTAAGTCATGAGTGGGGTAGTTGCGCTCGTGAACCTTCAGGGCTCCCTCGAATGCATATTGCTACTACTGCGACCCTGCTGCAAATAAACACACAACCAAGACGCACCCCAGAAAAGCTCAACAATACATTGGAGAAGCTCTGACCCTCAAAACCGGCAAAGTCAAAACTGAGCTGAAGTCAATAAGCATTAAGCCTCTGGAAGCCTTAATCCCCTCCCCAAGAAACAAAACAAACTGATCCGACCACCGAAATGGGACATCCTTCCTAGTCAGCATAGTCAAGGGTGCTGCTATGGAAGAAAATCCCTCAACGAACCGTCTATAGTAACCTGCTAACCCAATAAAGCTGCGGACCTCAGTAACAGTAGTAAGTCTAGGCCAATCACAAACCGCAGAAATTTTTCCCAGGTCAACCCTAATCCCATCCTTAGACACCACGTGCCCTAGGAATGCAACTGACTCTAGCCAAAACTCGCACTTTGAGAACTTGGCATAAAGCTGATGATCTCTCAAAGCCTGGAGTATAACCCTCAAGTGCTGCTCATGCTCATCTCTACTATGCGAGTATACCAAGATTTCATTTATAAAAACTATCACAAATGAGTCCAAATACGGGCCAATAACCCTGTGCATCAAGTTCATAAACGCTGTGGGGGCATTAGTCAACCCAAAAGACATCACCAGGAACTCATAATCGCCATAACGTGTCCTGAATGCTGTCTTAGGGATGTCCTCCGCCCTAATCCTCAACTGATGGTAGCCGGACCTAATCAATCTTCGAAAACACGACTGAACCCTGAAGCTGGTCAAACAAATCATCAATCCTTGGCATCAGATACCTATTCTTCACTGTCACCCTATTCAGCTGCCGATAATCAATACACATGCGCATCGACCCATCCTTATTCTTCACGAAGAGAACAGGAGCACCCCAAGGTGACACACTAGGTCTAATAAACCCTTTAGCTAACAGATCCTGGAGCTGCTCCTTAAGCTCCCTCAACTCAGCAGGAGCCATACGGTAAGGAGAAATAGAAATGGG
>QJPP01006848.1:0-20912 GCA_003996215.1 Jaltomata sinuosa
GAACCACTCCAAGAAAATCCAAAACTAAATCGGAATGGAATTTGGGATGGAATAACTTGACGTAGATAATTGATTTTCTTTCGATGACCGAATATTGCGTCAATAATTCTGTTCATACGAACTCCTCACTTAATCTCTTCAACACACAGAAGTATGTAAATGCTTCATGTGACCATGTTCAATCCTTAATTACCAAATGTGAAGTAGAATAAGTTAGGCAACAACATATATTTAACTTAATCCTAACTAGAGGAACAATACATAGGCAGAATGTAAACATTTGGAACATTAGTGGAACGCCTGGTGGCGTTATGCACCATGGTGTGCACTTCCCACCACTCCACGTGGAGTTTGGTGTCCACCCTAAAGTATTTTATCCCATTATATATATACTCGGGTATTGCATAAATTCGTGGTAAAATAAATATAATATTTTAAATATACCATAATTTATAGAAAATTATTTCGAATAAAACCTACTATATTATAATAGTAAATTTTAACATAACTAAATTTACCATCTCCGTTAGAATATTTTTCAAAGGTAATAATAATATAATATAACTTCCTACCACCTCCGACTTTTAAATAAAATATTTTCAAATACGCACGATTTCGATACTCAAGAATTCTCTCGGGATCCTCCCTTATTTTTTATAACTATTTCGGGACTGAAATGGCATTTTAAAACGTGGTGTCGAGGCTTAAATCGAGTTTAACCCGACCCGGTTCGCGACCCGGTTCGCAACCCGTTTTCTGCCAGATAGTCCACAGTAAAACAGTCATAACTTTTTACTCTGAGGTCAGTTGGATGTGAGGTTTTGTGCGTTGGAAACTAGACTCGTAGACCTTCGATTTGGTATTTCGGGGGACTTCTAACTCTTTATATATTGGGAGAAAAGCCCTGATACATTTGACCCAAAGTTCAGAAAATTTGTTAAAGATCTTACGATATCTTTTGTCGATTTGCTTGACTTCAAAACTTAAACGTGGAAATGACAGGAAGGGTCATTACAGAGAGTCTCCCTTATTTATCTCTTTCCTAGATACTTTGTATTGAGAGAAGTCCTCTCATAGGTGCTTAGTTTCTAGGTTTCCATTCTAGTATCGAGGATGATTTAACTGCCCTTAGTAGGCTAGTTGACTTATGAACCACCATAGGATCAGAGGTAAGGTTTATGTCCCCCTCCTTGTATTTTCTACTTTGTCTTTATTTATGTTAAGGCTTGGGGGTGTTGCTCAGCCCCTGACCCACCCAAGGGTTGTTAAAATAAAAAAAATGATTAATTACTCTTGTATTATTATTGTTTATAGACCTTGAGCATTCTGAGGTGTTGAGGAAAGGTAAAGTTATTGTGAGTTAGCTTGCGGGTGATATTATTTACTCGAGGTAGGTTATGGTTTTGAATTGGAGTTAAGACTCATTTTATTACATACTATATGGTGGAACTATGTAACTTGTGATTGTCTTTGGACATGGGTGGATAGTATGTGTTTTTCTTGTATGCTTGTATGAATAGGATAGATAAATAGGAAGTGATAAGTGAGTTGGGATAGATAAGTGTGATTTTTCCTTGGGCATTGTATATATTCATGAGGGATAGGTCTGAGAGCATAGTTACATAGATATTGACATTAATACAATTGTTATGGATCATATACCATGCCAATATGGTGTATGGACATGTAAGGTCCCTTGTTGGTCATGGCTAGTGGACAGAAATAAGATCCATAGCATGTGTGTACACTATTTTATTCTTGTATTGCATTATTATACTGTCTTCTAGTGTGAACTAGTTGCGAACTGATATGGGACTAGAGGCACAGGTGATATGAGTGAAAGTTGATGGAAATAGTGAGGAGTGAGATGATTATTGAAAGTGATTATTCCTATCCCTTTTAAAGTGATATTTTGGTGACATATGAAGTTGAGATTGTTGTTGATTGAATTGACTTGAAAAGACTATATGTTCACTGATTTTATGCTAAGTGTTGAAGTTCCTCTTACTTGTTATATATTTTTGCTATATTCATGTCTTAGTTTGAGTCAGCCTATGATACCTATAAGTACATAGTATTTTGTACTTATACTATTCTGTGCTCTTCTTTTTTTGAGCGCAGACCGTGTTCTAGGGGCTGAGATGCGACCTCGGCTAGAGTAAAAGAGTTGACTGCATATCCAAGGGTGAGCACTACGTCTTTGGCTGCCATGGATCCTCCACGAGTTGTTTTCCTTCTTTAAAAAATGGGAATCCTATTACTTATTTCTCTTAGTGCTTATTGGATATCTTAGATGATATTTTGGTATCGGGTTCTGTACGATGACTTTCAGTTCTTGGGGATATGTTAGTTAACAGTTTTCCCACATTTTTCTATTATATTGGTTGACTTATATTATTTTATAATTAAGGATTTGGTTGGTCTTTTATTCTTCTAAAATTTTCTAAGTGTAAGAATAAGGATTACGTTGGTTGGTTCTCCCACCGAAGGGTTAGTATGGGTGCCACTCATGACCAGTTAGGTTGTGACCAAGTTGGTATCAGAGCCCTGGGTTTGGTTATCTCATCATACAAGAATGAGTCTAGTAGTGTCTTGAAAAATAATACAGAGACGTCTGTACTTTTCTACATGAGGCTACAGGACTTTAGGAGACCTCAATTTCTTTCATTCCTTGTGCTATTACTTGATTCCAATTGGTATCTGGAGATCCAAATTGGTATATAACCCTTTCACTCTTATTATCGAAGATGGTGAGAACACCTGCGTTCAAGACTAGAGCAGTGGTGCCTGAACCAGTTGTTGAGGCTACGGTTTATGGTAGAGGCAGCGTGAAAGGTAGAGCTAGAGGAAGGATGGGAGGTACACCAGCCAAAGGTAGGGCTCAAGATGCAGCTCTGGCTCGGTAAAGGTCAATATCTTCTCCTTAGCAAGATCATATTCCTGAGGTTGTAGTAGAGGAAGAGGTTCAGATTGAGCATGAAGAGGCAGAGAACCAGAGGTTTAGCGTAGGTCCCAATATCATTTGATGTGATACATTAGGTTCTGAGCTTTCTTAATGGATTGGCAGGGAATGGGGCTACTCTTGCAGTTCCTACTGTAAATCATCTACTGACTTAGCATGATGTAGTTGTGGCTCTTCAGATAGATGCTGCTTCTAAGATAGGTATATTTCCACGACTAGTGACAGGCCCAGTAATAATCAGTGGTGAACATGACCTCTTCTGCAAGTTTGTGAAAATGAGACCTTCAATATTTCATAGGTTAGAGTCTAAGGATTCCTATGTGTTTATGATTGACTATCATGAGCGACTGCACAGGATGGGAAATATTGAGAGGCATGGCATGGATTTTGTTTTTTTCTAGTTGCAAGGGGATGCCAAGATATGGTAGAGGGAGTTCGTGGAGTGCATGCCTACTAAAGCACTCCATGTGACTTGGAGTCACTTCTATCAGGTATTTCTAGAAAGGTATTTTCCCCAAACTTTGAGAGACAGGAAGAAAGATGAGTTTGCAAATATTGAGCAAGGTAGTTATTCTATGGCTGCATGTGAGGGACGCTTTTATGCCTTGGCTCGTTATTCTTCTCATTTGATTAGTACAGAGGAAGAACGGATTCGTTGTTTTGTGAAGGGTCTAAATACAGGACTACATATTTCTGCTTTACAGGTGGCATCTTCTGGTAAGTCTTTCCAGGAGGTTGTGGAATTTGTAAAGAATGTTAAAGAGGTAAAGCAAGAGGATCAAGTAAGAATGGCTTCAAAGAAGCCCCGGTCTAGGGGCAGCTACAACGGTTAGTTCTCAAAGGGTTAGGGTCCGTGGGGATATCCTGCACACCTCATTCAGTCATCAGTGTAGGTTTCTACTGAGGGCCCGTCAGGGACCAATTAGCCTTTATCAGATTTGGATGGGTAACTTACTTCGTCAGCTCTACTGCAGTGACCTACTTTTGACCATGTATATTATGAGTGTGGTGATATTGGGCACTTAAGGAGGAATTATCCTCGACATTGATAGGAAGCTCAGTGATAGGCTCATAAAGCTCTGGGTCCAGCTGGTAGAGGTAATGGTTATAACATAAATTATCTACATGGTGGGCGAGGTGGTCACATAGGTGGCATAGGTGGCACTAGCCCAACCGGGGTGATGGAAATGGTAGAGGAGGTGATCATCCCAACAAGGGTAGTTTATAGACTAATAGTAAGAACCATTATTATGCTTTTACAAGTAGACCAAAGTCGAAGGCATCAAACATAGTGATCATAGGTATTATTCGAGTTTGTGACCGCATGGCTTAGGTTTTGTTTGACCCTAGTTCTAATTTTTCTTATGTGTCTGCTGGATTTGCTTAGAGTTTTGATATACTATGTGAATCCCTTGACTTTCCAGTAACTGTGTCTACTCCAGTGGGGGATTTTATAGATGTGCATAGGGTTTTTTGGGCTTACCCTGTTATATTTATGGGGAGAAGACCTTAGCAGATTTAGCGATCCTTGAATGGTGGATTTTGACATCATCCTGGGATGAGTTGGTTGTCTTCGCACCATGCTATTCTGGACTATCATGCTAAGACAATGACTATGGCTATGCCTGGGTTGGATAGGTTAGAGTTTGAGGGTAATTATAGTCCTGCTCCAATGAAGTTTGTATCCTTCCTTTGTGCTTAGAGTCTGATAGAGAGGGGATGTTTAGCCTTCCTAGCCTATCTTCGGGACACTAGTTATAATGTCCCAACTATTGAATCACTTATGGTGTTGTGTGAATTCTGAGAGGTCTTTCTTATGGATTTCCCTGGCATTCCACCTAATTAAAATATTGATTTTTGCATTGACTTAGAATTGAATAGGCTTCCTATCTCTATTCCTCCTTATAGGATGGCACCTAATGAGTTGATAGAGCTTAAGGCTTAGTTTCAGGAGCTACTAAGTAAAGGATTCATTCATCTGAGTGCCTCCCTTTAGGGAGCTCAAGTTTTGTTCGTTAAAAAGAAAGATGGTAGTTTATGCATGTGCATACACTACAGGCAACTAAATAAGGTTATTGTCTGTAACCAATACCCTCTTTCTCATATCGATGATTTGTTCAACTAGTTACAGGGGGATTCTATATTCTCTATGATTGATCTAATATCTGGTTACCATCAGTTAAAAATCTGGCTTTCTGATATTCCTATGACTGCATTTTGGACCCAGTACAGGGACTGTGAGTTCCTCGTGATGTCGTTTGGGCTGAATAATGCCTTAGATACTTTCATGAGTCTAATGAATAGGATATTTAAGCCCTATCTTGACTCGTTCATCATAGTTTCATTGTTGATACCTTTGTATATTCTAAGAGTGATGAGGAGCATTAGAGTTACCTTAGGATTGTGTTGGGGCTGCTGAAAGAGAAGGAATTGTATGCAAAAATTTTAAAATGTGAATTTTGGATGTCTTCTGTGTCCTTCTTGGGGCATGTGTTTTTGAAAGAAAGAGTGATGGTGTAACAACTTATTCAATCATTATTTCAAATCACCTTGTTATGGGTTGCGAGAACTATTGAAATATGTTATTAAATTAATTTGGGATGACGCAACAAAAAATTCTGGGATTTGAAATTTTGGTCAGGCTGACCTTATCCCGCTATAGTGAGAATTTCTCTGCTATTATAGCACTGCTGTAGTGGATAACAGGCTGCTATAGCGGGATGGCAAAAATAGTGACTCGAAAACACGGATTTTATTTCAGACTTCTCATCCTCAGTTGAAAAACATATGACAGTTGCTCCAAAAACCCTCCTAGGCTGCTTCAAAGATTAGGACCAATAGAGGGTGAAGATTTTTGCTCGAATAGGGTAAAACCCATAGATACTAGGACCACTTTTCATCAGCAATTGGCTTCACAGAGTCAGAAGTTTATGTTCAGACTTCTACAGTAGCTGATTGGCACCGAGGTAAGCTAGGCTTAATTGAGTAGTTATAGACCTGCATCCTATTACATATTATTATTGTAGAATGATAGGAGAATCATGCCTAGGCCTTCAAGCATAGATTCTTGAGGGATAACGTATTACTTGTCTGGTTAACTGAAGGGGAATGGTGGTGTTATGGGTAATGTGACCTGATTCTTATGCATCATTGATGTTTGAGTCTAAATTCTAGGGAGACTAGATTGTTGAGTAGGTTCAGAGAATCGATAACGTGTATGTATGAATGGATTGCTAGGTTGCAATGAATCTCCAGGAAGGTTTTCGTTAAGGTAAATTGGGTGAATAGGAAGGGTCCAAAGTCCTTAATGTCAGGGGATGAAATCCCTAAAGTGTTCTTACTCTTCTAAAGAGGTCTAGGATTCAAGGTAAAGGAGTTCATAGGGTTAGTTGGATAATCTGAGGGTTGGTCTTCGGACAGGTTACCAAGGCTAGAATAATGATCTAGGTTTGTTATATGGGTGATGGTTGATTGTTTCCCATTTACAATATGTGTGCATTGTTAACTATTTCTTTAGTATTGTTTACCTATTATGTGGTTTAGGGAATAAAATAATGAATGTTTATGATATCTGATTGTTAATCTTGTGGAATGAACAGTCTTAATTACTTATTGGTTTTACAAGTGTGGTTGTATTCATTATTGTTGATTGATTGGTTGTTTGAGACATTTGGTTGGCTCAGATACCACACCTGGTACAAATCAATGGTTTGCTCGAGTACCACACCTGGTATGGGATATTTATCAGTTGGCTTGGATACCATGCATGTACAAATTCTATCATGGTTTACTCGGGTACCATGCTTGGTACATGTTTGAATGTATTTCTATGTGTTGGTTCCATGAGTGAACCGGGTTATTTCTTGTGATGTAATTATTACTGTGTTGGTTCCATGAGTGAACTGGATTATTTCTTATGATATAATTATTACTGCATTGGTTCCATGAGTGAACCGGGTTATTTCTTATGATGTAATTATTACTTCATTGGTTCAATAAGTGGCCGAGCAGTTGTGTGTAAATGTCAAGTTAGTTTTTTGGTAGACCAGGATTCCATGTTAAACACAGTAAATGATGTCTTAGAGATCCTTGGGTAGTCTGGACACTTATAATTTATTACTTAGATATACGTGGACTGTTTACTTGGGTAGTTGGACATACTTCTGGTTGCAAAGTGAATAGTTATTAACTGGGATAATGGTTGGTAGTCCGGGTCTTGACTTGGTCTATCAGGTTGATGACCGGAATTCTGGTTATATTCACTGACTTGGATTGTATATCTATGTCGATAAGGCTTGGACATCTCGATGGGGTAGTTGAGTCAAGGTAGTAAATTAGGGTCTTGTAGGTTGTCTATTAATTGGCCAGCAAGGGTGGATAGTAGACCTGATTGTTGAGACTGGAACCAGTAAGGTGTTTATAGTGAACGGTAAGATCGGTAGACTTTGGGAAGTCTTGTTGTTACGGGTGACAATTGGTTATGACCAAGATAGGATGGTGGGAGGTCTCCAATTGGTGGAGTGGGCAGCGGAATGGGGTAGGAAGTCTTGGGACAGAATGTATAGTTTCGTAGATGTTATATCGTGGTAGTAAAGGTTGTTGATAAGAGACTGGATTTGTAACTTCATATTGCAAGTTTCTTTTGCATTTTTAGATGATATTATGTGGTGGATTCAGGTTGATCGATGATGCCTACCAGTACGTATTGTTTGTACTGATACTACTCTTGCTATATCATTTCGTACAGTCTATGTTACACCCCAAAATATTGAGCCAGCTTTCTAAGTTTAAAACTCTAAAAAATTTCATGTTCCTAGGGATTACGGGTCCAAACCACAGACCGTGGTTGGAACCACGAGTCATGGAAAGGATCCGTGGAATGTCTTCTGCAGGTTAGCCTCTGGTCTGAAAACCACAAGTTGGTTCTACGGACCGTAGTTCACTTTACGGACCGTAAAGTCAACTCATGGAACTTGATCTGAGGATTGTCTGTGTCCTCAGGCACTACGAGTGACTTCTACGGGCTGTAGTCTGAACCACGGACCGTAGTGTCCACTCATGGTATTGAATCAGAGACCAGCTAAGTCCCCCAGGAACTACGACTTGAGTCTACGACTCGTGATCCATTCTACGGGTCCATCCTGTTGACCCGTAGTTTGGCTTCTGCAGCCTGACTCTTTGGCCAGGAACAACGGATAAAAACCACGAGCTGTGGTTTGGTCTACGGTTCGTGGAACCCATCTGTGGTCCCTGAAAGTCAACTGTTTCTAGCTTTTTCCTAATTATGGCCAAGGGGTATTTCAGCCATTACCCACTATTTTAACTCCTAAGTGAGGTCATTTTGACCATTTTTAGCATGATTTCCAACCCTATTAGCTTAAGTCCCTTCTCATTACCTCATTTATCTCCCAAAGAGGAAAAGAACTCTCTCAAGCTCAAGGTCTCAAGCTCCAAGTTCAAGTCTCCTAGTCTTTTCAATTTCAAGTGGGGTAGCTTCAATCAAGGTATGTGGGTATTCAGCAATGGGTTTCTTTCACCCTTGTGCCCCAAACTCCTAATTCCTATTTTTATTTCATGAACTATCAAATTAGGGTTCTTACTAAAACAATTTTTGGGTTTTGCTATAAATTATCTTCTCATGATTTTATTATGAAATCCTATTAAATTCCATGATCTTGCATGGTTTTGTTTTACGTATGAACTCTTATTTCATGAATTGAAGGTTAATTATGGTAAATCCTACATGCATGAATTGATTTAAGAAAATTTGGGTATTTGATAGCATGTATTCTCGTGAATTTTCAAGCAAGTGCATGCCTAGTTCCTATGTTCTATGAAACTATATGTTATTACGAAATTGAACTAGAGTCATGCAAGTTTTCAAAATATGGATTATTATACAAGACAAGACACCCGATGTACCATCAATGCTCATGAATTATTTTCTAAACCAAGGTTCATGAGTAGTATGAAGATCCGAGTTATGAACATGTTTATGAACAAGCTTGACATCTAGATATGTCACATGTATGTGAGCCTCATGTTATATGTTTTAGGAGTAGTATTTAGCACTGAGCGATGAGAGTTCTAGATAACCCAAGTCCAAAACTACGTTGCCACCGTAGGTTGCCCTCCGTGGCATATAAAAGGATCCTTATGACATGGTTTTAACCTTGGCCGATTAGGACAACCTTTTTTAGTGTGGATGCATGACACTGGACTCTATGTATCTCAACATGGTTTATGTCGGTTAAGAGAAACTCCCACATGATTATTTTCAAGTAATACAATTATATGATATCACCTTTCGAGTCTTAACTTTACTTCATGTTTTATGTCTTATATCTTGATATTTTCTTATACTATTTCTTTTATGAACAAGTTCATTTTAAGCATGTTTTAAGTATATTTTATCATGATCATGCATATCTCACATACTCGGTACATCCTATAGTACTGACGCATATTTTGTATTGCATCCTCTTAGTGATGCAGATTTAAGTTTCTTCCCTCAGGCACGTGGCTAGAGACCGCAGGCTGTATCCAGTCAGTGTTGGAGAGTCCTCATTGTTTGAGGTCTAGTTATGACTCTAGCTTTTTCTGATTATTTACTTTCGTACCTTGAGTTAGCTAGGGTCTTATCCTAGCAACTTCTTATGTAATGAGTAGAGGCTTTTCTGATACGAATCCTATCTCTATTCCTCACTATAGAATAGCTCCTGCAAAACTTAAAGAGTTAAAGGATCAGTTGAAGGATCTTCTTGATAAGGGTTTCATCAGGCCTAGCATTTCTCCATGGGGTGCTCCAGTCTTATTCTTGTGAAATAAATATGGTTCCCTCAGAATGTGTATTGACTACCGTCAGTTGAACAAGGTCACAATCAAAAATAAGTACCCCATTCCTAGGATTGATGACTTGTTTGATCATCTTCAGGGTGCTAGTTTGTTCTCCAAAATTGAGCTTAGATCCAGTTATCATCAGCTTCGTGTTAGAGAGTGTGATATTCCAAAGACATCCTTCAGGAATCGGTATGGTCATTGTGAATTTGTTATGATGTCTTTTGGTCTAACGAATGCTCCTGCAGCTTTTATGGATTTGATAAACCGTGTGTTCAAGCAATATCTGAATATGTTTGTGATTGTGCTCATTGATGACATCCTTATCTATTCTTAGAGTGAGGAGAAGCATGTGGACTATTTGAGAGTGGTGTTGCAAACTCTCAAGGACCGGCAGTTATTTTCCAAGTTTAGCAAGTGTGAGTTCTGGATGCAGTCTGTTACTTTTCTGGGTCACATTATGACTAGAGATGGTATTCGAGTTGATTCTAAAAAGATTAAGGCAGTAAAGAACTGGCCTAGACCCACTTCTCCGTATCATATTAGGAGCTTTTTGGGTTTGGCTGGTTACTACAGGAGATTTGTGGAAGGGTTTTCTTCCATTGCTGCCCCTTTGACTCGATTGACTCAGAAAAAGTTAAATTTTTAGTGGTCTGACCTTTGTGTGAAGAACTTTCAGGAATTGAAGAATAGATTGACCACAGCCCCTGTATTAGCTCTACCCGAGGGCCTAGATAATTTTGTTATGTATTTTAATGCTTCTAGGATTGGTTTGGATTTTTTTTTGATGCGCGGTAAAGTGATTGCTTATGCTTTGAGACAACTTAAGACTCATGAGAAGAACTACCCTACTCATGATCTTGAGTTAGTAGCCGTGGTCTTTGCTTTGAAGATTTGGAGATATTACTTGTATGGGGTGCACATGGATGTATTCACCAATCATAAGAGTTTTCAGTATGTGTTCACTCAGAAGGAATTGAATTTGCGACAAAGAAGATGGCTTGAGCTTCTTAAGGATTATGACATGAGTATGATTTACCATCCGGGTAAGGCCAATGTTGTGGTGGATGCACTTAGTAGATTATCGATGGGTAGTGTGTCTTCAGTCGAAGAAGGGAAGAAGGAATTGGTTAAGGAAGTTCATAGGCTAGCTCGGTTGGGAGTTCACCTTATGGACTCGGCAGAAGGTGGTGTTATTGTTCAGAATGGTTCCGAATCATCCTTGGTAGCTAAAGAGAAGGCAAAGCAAGATAGTGATCCTATTTTGCTTCAGCTTAAGGGTGCAGTCCATCAGCAAAGGGTTAAGGTTTCTCCCAAAGGGTAGATAGTGTGCTTCGTTATCAGGGTCGATTGTGTGTGCCAGATGTATATGGGTTGAGACAGAAGATTCTGACTGAGGGTCATAGTTCTAGATATTCTATTCACTCTGGTTCCACCAAGATGTACCATGATCTACGGGAAGTGCATTGGTGGAATGGTATGAAGAGGGACATAGCCAGTTTTGTGGCTAAGTGTCCCAACTGTCAGCAAGTAAAGGTAGAGCATCAGTGACCGGGTGGCATGACTCAGGATATTGACCTTCCTACTTGGAAGTGGGAAGCGATCAATATAGACTTCATTACAGGTTTTCCTCGTACTCGAAGGCAACATAATTTGATTTGGGTGATTGTCAACCGGATGACTAAATCATCCCACTTCTTGGCTGTTAAGACTAAAAATTCAGCGGATGATTATGCCAGACTCTACATTTGGGAGATAGTCAGATTGCATGGTGTTCGTTTGTCTATCATTTCAAATAGGGGTACTCAGTTTACTTCTCAATTTTGGAGATCATTTCAAAGAGGTTTTGATACTCAGGTGAAGCTCAGCACAACTTTTCACCGACAGACAGATGGCCAGACAGAGCTTACTATTCAGACATTAGAGAATATGTTGAGAGCTTGTGTGATTGATTTCAAAGGTAATTGGGATGATCACTTACCTCGTATCGAGTTTGCCTACAATAACAACTTTCACTCTAGCATCCAGATGGCTCCTACGAGGCATTTTATAGTCGGAGGTGTAGGTCTCCTATTGGTTAGTTTGAGGTAGGTGAGGCAACTTTGATTGGCCTAGATTCAGTTCACGAAACTATGGTAAAAGTTCAGCTTATTAGGGAGAAGTTGAAGACCGCTCAGAGTCGACAGAAATCATATGCAGATGTGAGGAAAAGAGAGTTAGAATTTAAAGTTGATGATTGGGTTTTTCTGAAGGTATCACCTATGAAGGGTGTGATGAGATTTGGCAAGAAAGGGAAGCTTAGTCCCCATTTTGTAGGTCCTTATCGGATTCTGAGGAGAGTTGGTAGCGTTTCTTATGAGTTGGTTTTGCCAACAGAGTTAGAAGCGGTTCATCAGGTTTTCCATGTTTCCTTGTTGAAGAAGTGTGTTGGTGATCTGACCTTGATTGTTCCTTTGGAGGATGTAGGTGTGAAGGATAGTCTCAGCTATAAGGAGGTTCCTGTAGATATACTTGATCGTCAGATTCGGAGGTTGAGAAACAAAGAAGTCACTTCCGTGAAAGTCCTTTGGAGAAATCAACTAGTTGAGGGAGCTACTTAGGAAGCAGAATCAGCCATGAAGGCCAAGTACCCTCATCTCCACCCTCTGTCCCCACCCCACGTACCCATCACCCAAAACCCCTTAACCCTTGTCTATTTCTCTCACAAAAACTGCTCCTTACCTGCACTTTGATCCTCACCTATGATTGTTAAAAAAAAACAAAAATTCTCAGATTTCCTCTCATCGAGGTACGTTTCTTAAATCACTAAACCTATAGTTATAACTATTTATTGTGGAGTCGGTATTCCTTTTCTATTCAAATGACCTCTATGTTTGATGGGGTTAATCACTTTTTATGCTAACCTAGACCCTAGTATTGTTTGTTTGTATTTTGGATTTATTCTTAGAATTAAATGCTTGCCTAATATATAGAGGCATATTTTTGTGGTTTTGATTGTTGAATGCTACTTGAATTGGTGTATAGTTTTCCTTTGATATTAATTGAAATAATTGCTACTTTAATTAGGAGGCAGTACCGTAGTATCATCTAAGCAATAACTTTTTCGTATAACAATCTATTTACTAGCATTTGCCATCCATTTGATTGTCAATTGGCTAGAATAATTATCCAATGATTTGGTAGGTAAAAGTTATAGCAGAAGTTATAATGTGCTTGATCAATAATTTTTTTTTATCAAAACTCAGAAAATTGTATTATCAGCATGTAAATTATTACCTATCCCTTTAAATTTGGAATTGTTCTAATGGTACCCGGAGCAAACTTAAAATAGATTGGAACCTTCCAAATCCTTAACACTAAGAAGAATTCCTACAGTTTGGCTACATATAACAGTTACAAAATGGAGTTTGTATAGCAAAATTTAGAATAGACTATAAGTCCTAAAATGGTACTAGTTTTGATGATTTTGTCTATTTCCATTATGTAAAGATATTTTTTGGAGTGGATGAATTAATAAAATCAACTAGGTATCTTGCCTAGTGGTATAATAGTTTTTAAAAAAGTACCTACACTTTGGCACTCTAAGATTGCAAAGGCATAAAGTTTAATCAATCTAAATCAGGTTTATAAATATTGCCCAATGAACTTTAAGCCAATAGGAAAGGTTATTTAAACTTCACATGATATTTAATACAAACTTCATATACACAGGTCACAGTAATGGTTAAGAAACAATGCTCAATTGCAGATTAAAAACACTTTCCAATTATCATTATCATATTTATTGCATAGTAAAATATTATTCATGTGATACAAGTCTATGTTGCTCGGACTCTCCAAAAATGTTATCGCATCCGTGTCGCATTCTCCACAAATGGACAACTTTTGAAGGATTCAACATGCACCCGTCGACATTCTCAAAGAGTCCAAGTAATATAGATACAAGTTGTTCTGCAAAAACTTCTAACAGAATCACATACAATCCCCTTTAAAGATTGTAGTAAGAAAATTTTAGCAGAATTTCGTGTTCCCAAGTTCATGCAGTTAAACCCTTATTTTAGCTGCATTAACAAAGGAATTACTTGTCTCGCAATAGACAAATTCAAATACTACATGACAATAACTCCTCTAAGAATCGCTGGAATTTTCTGAACCATTATTAACCATAATATCCTGTTGAGGGGCATAATGCAAAACATGATTTAATCCTCACTATCCTTGCTTTCACATGATAATTGATGACTACAGTTGAGATTTTCTTTTCATTTTTGTTTATAGTCCATTGTTTATATCTTATCATTATGGTTTATTGTTTGATCCTGTTTAATTTAAGTGTTTATCATGTTTCTATTATACTAATTATTATTATCTTACCTATCATGCTAAGGCTCTTTACTGGTATAACTAATATCTACTGGATTGCTTTTTTTATGTACTTGTTGGTTACAGAATTTGTGATGTATATCTCTCTTTATTTCTTCACTCATATAGTTGTTATGATCGGACAATGTTATATATCTGAAATTGTATAATTAGTTTAATTCTGATATATAACAGAAAAAAGTAGTGCATATATATTGCGTTTAAAGCAATATTATTTATTTTGAGACCGAGTAAAATACAAAGTCTTCTTTCCCTTGGTCTGTTCATTCCTAGCTGCAAGGTGCTAAGTGAAGCAGTCTTTGGAGAGTGCAGAGTATGAAGACCCGTATCACTCCAGATGTGGGAGCAAACCTCCTAAGCCAACACTCGGCGGAGCACAACCAAGACGCCACCACCTATATCGGTAACCTCGACCCTTAGGTATCTCTCCTTTCTTCTAATCCTAGGTTTCTTCTCCTCCTTCTCCTACACTCGCTTCGATTTTTCTTCTATGCCGTGAAATTAGTCGAGTTGCACACAAGCTATCCCACACACCAGGGTTATTAAAAAAACTGGGTATGACTAGCTATCTTCTATAAATCAAACATTTGTGTAATAGTTATTGCCAAGTTAATGTGTCAGTGTATGAAAAAAGAATGAAGGTAATTGGATAGAAATTGGTTAATTATTTCTTGATTAGCTCCTCGTAGACAATATGCAACCACCTCTTTATTAGTTGAGGGGCACTCAAGCTGGCCCGGGAAAAAAAATTCTAAGTTCAATAATTTTAACATTTTGAAGCCTTTTGAAAGTTGCAATTTCGTATGTCAATACTTACATGATTAATGTTCATTTATGAATTTTCATGAAACCACATACATCCTTACTTAGATATAGGCACACTATAAAATGTTTATTCTTCAGATGATTTGTCAGCAACACTATGCTTTTTGGTAAAGTATATACCTAACTCTATGTCCCCATCACAATCTGGTAATGGATTTTTTCCTCTGCCTTCTTCCTAGTTCTTTTTAGCAAAACTACAGCAGTTCTCTAACATAAGTTGTCTTAGAATTGTGAAATGAAAATGAAAAACTGCTTTCTTCATACCCAAAGGATATTCTTTCCCAATTATGAATTAGTTGTGGCAATTGGCATTTTATATAGAACAAGAAGCTTAAGTTCAGTGTTATTTGGCATCTACAATATCAAAAAAATTCCCCGTTAATCTTAGTATGGCTTTATGTTGCCTGATTTGCTGAGGGTTTGTGAATTCCTTGTTCTAGTATTGGTTTGACATGTATGTTATTACTAATATGGCCATAGCATTTATGCAACTATGTGTCTGCTCTGCTGTTTGGTTAGGGTTATTGTCTTGATTCTTGTGTGTCTATGTGCATGTATCTCAACGTGTATATGATGATATTGCATATTAGCGGTTTTAAAAACATTGCCTCATCGTCTATCATTACTACCTCTGCCATTTGCTCTCTGTTTTTTCTCTTTGCAGTTAACACTCCATATTTGATGTTGGTGTCCCCGTTCACTAGCTTCTCCCTGTTTTTCTCCTTCTGTTTTTTTCTATATCTTGTTGCTTTCAGGGTTGAAGTGACTCAGAAAATTGAGATTTTTTTTTTCTGGATTCAAGTTACCGAAGGTTTTGTTTTTGATTTGTAGATTAATGAAGAGTTGTTATGGAAGTTGTTTGTTCAAGGTCCAGTAGGTATGTCTAAATGTTTTACTGAACAGCAGGCCCCTTTAACATCCTCTTTGTTTTTAAAATTTTCATCATCTGTTAGCGTTTCTTAAATTTTTGGAAATTTGGATTCTTTCAAATCTCACTTGTTTATTATATAATTCAATATGTGGGGTAGTCGATATTTATGTCCCCAAGGACAGAGTTATTAATACTAATCAAGGATAGGGTTTTGTGGAATTTCGAAGTGAAGAAGATGCTGAATATGTAACTGTTGGTTGTTTTCTTGTGGCACTATTTTTACTTGCCAAAATCCTGTTATCTGTTATTATTATTATTTTTGCCATGGATTTGGTTTTTGATATTCTTGCTTTTTTTATATAACATATGCAAGCAATAAAGGTACTGAATCCTGCAAGAATTATTATCAACAACAAGCATGTCATCAACATAAGAAACTTTTTCAAACTATTAATTGGTTGAATTAGTTTCATCAAACGATATTTTCTCCAATTATTTAGTCAATATGGTGATTAAATTAATCAGTTGTATTCTAAATAAAGTAGCTAGTGATAGTTCCATCACTTAACTGACATGAACTCTTTTTTTTATTAGATGACCTATTTGAAGTTCGAAGATCGTGTCCTTAAAGACAGTGCAAGCAAGTTGACGCAAATAGTTCATTTTTGTTTGGTTAAAGATGTTATTTGTAACAGACTATAATTCTATTTTTTTGTTTTTTTTATAGGAATTAATAAGATTAATGTCATACAATTTGGATGAATAAATTTGTACCTTTGATCCTTTAGGTAGTTCCTTATAATTTACAATAAGATTTAATGTTAGTGCTGACAATTTTCTTTCTTTTTGATGTTGGTGTATATCTATATTGGCGTGTCAAAGCATATAAAAAGTAATTATTATTCGATAATAACAGTGAAAATATAAATTTGTAATTATATCTATTAAGATTTTACATTAAGGAAGGGAAATGTGGTCGTTGTAACTTTTTAACGATGGAATTTTCATATAGTTAAATGGGCAGTAGCACAGGAAAATTAACAAGTAGCGAAGGGAAAATTTGTCGTTAAAAAGGTAATATGACGACCGAAATATTTGTTGTCGCTAAAGGATCTTTAACGACCGAATTCGTAATCCGGTCGTTAACTTTGACGGAGCTTTTAACGATCGGTGGCGACCGAATTATTTTTGGCCATTATTCACTTATAGCGACTGAATTTAGACTTTTAACGACCGAATTTTCCTACGCTAAAGATCATTTTTCTTGTAGTGTTTGGTCAGGAAAAAGGTCATAAACTAGTTGTGGGAGATGAGTCTAGTGATAAATTGTTATGTGGCTTAACTTGAAAAACTTTTGTGTCGAATTTCAGGTAATACATATATATATATATATATATATATATATATATATGTATAATTGCTAAAGACTTTAATTTTCTAATTTTTTTTCCTCCATAAATAAGGAATTTGAGTGGTTGGAACAATAATATTTTATTAATATGTGGACAATGTGAATTTAACTCAATAAATTAGTCCATGAATAAAAAGAGTATTAATTATAGAGTCATTTATTGTTCTTACAACATTAAAAATGGGATAAAAAATAAAAAAAGAAAAGGAAAAGTCCCAAAAAAAGGAGAAAATGTAAATGGAGGCCATAGAGAGGTGTCACTTCACGTTGTCTATAACCCTCCTTTATATATATATATATATATAATATATATATATATATATTCTCAATCTATGCATAATATAATTTCACATGAAAATAAAATAAAAATATTCAATAATTTAAAATAAATAGTAACAACTATTTATTAATAACGAATTCATATCCAAATAATATAACATGCATGTGAAAATATATTAAACTAATGTATCATTGAATATTATGATTCATACCACACCACATATACATCCATAAATGTCAAATTTCGATGGAAAAGAAACTATTTATGCAACATACATATATGATGTAAGATTTATTCACTTTAATAAACTAAAACTAAAGCTAACTCATATAGAGAGCATACTTATTAATTTAAGCCAAGTGAATATCATCATAGTTATCCCTAGTTCTATTGATCCAACATGTAACTCAGATTGAGAGTTAATACAAGTTATCAATAACTAGTGATTACACCTAGTGAGAACCCATAATAAATATATCCGATATGGAGGAAGACCTAACGTCAACACATAAATTTATTATTTTCACTAGAATTTAATCATGGAGATCATAGAGAACAATCTATATCACCATTAGATCATAACCGATTTATTTTTCTTAAAATAAATTTTTAGATAATGAAAAAAAATACCTAAAATACCATCTAAACAATCTCAAACAGTCAAAATATGACGTGATTCACTGCACAACAGTGAGTATTTCTTATTGAGTCATTTTCGATGAACCTATCGAAATTCAGGTCAATTGGAGTCGTAAAATTTCAAATCTTCAAATCTATGACCAAATTCAAAAACAAGTGACTTAAGCATCTTTAGGATCGAGTTAAACATATGACTTACATTCTTATTATATCTCAATTCATGTTAAATCACCATGTGTAATCATGTTCCAGATCTAACATAAACAAAACTAATATAAAGAATAATTTTTCATATTCAAATCAAATTTTAATCTGACAAAATTACTTAAAACCTATCCTTTCTGATGGATCCACCAAATTTGAGGTCAATTGGAGATCATGAATCTCATGACTGTCAAACTATGATCAAATTCGGAGAATAATTTTTTTAGCGTAATTGAGGATTAACAAATCTGATTAAGATTTTCGTTTGCTTTAATAATTATCCCATGAGCACAAGATATACATTGTGTCTTTCCTTTGGCTAAGACACACAACACCTTCTTATAACAAATTGTCCTCTCGTTTAATATACCTGAGAACCCAAGATATTATGTTTTTCTCTTCCAGATCAGTGAAAACCTTTAATATCTCTTCTCATGAATTAATTAAACGTTACTAGTGGCTAAAGATAGATAAACCTTTAAGACAATTTTACATGACACTTTAAGCATACACATATTCAGGATAATTTACACATAATACTTTAAGCATACTCTAATGACTCAAATAAATAGATCACTATAAATTCTATATATTTATTAATCATAGCGCTCAATTTATTTGTCGAAATAATCTCACATGCATGGAATATTAAGAATTTTCAATAATTTCAAATAAATAATCAACCTTTGCAATGACTATTTATTAATTATAAAATCTTGATCTATATAATGTTAAACATGCGTGAGAAAAAGCGGAAAATAATACACATACAGTTAGGGGTGTACATGGACTGGGTTGATTCAGATTTTTTAAATACCAAACCAAATCATTAGTGTCGGATTTTTAAATTTATAAACCAAACCAAACCAATAAAAGTCGAGTTTTTCAACCTCGGTTTTTTTTGGTTTCCTCAGGTTTTTCAAAAAAAATTCGGTAAAGTCTTCATATAAATATATAATTAACTTGTGCTTCAAATATTTCTTTAGTCCGAGTAAAATACAACTATTTACGGTATTTCTTAAAAAATAACACAAAATATATTCATTTTATTTGGAATTTATGAAATGAGTGATGACAATAAAATATTCAACCAAAAAAACAATGAAATCGCATAGAATAAATATTGCATATTAATAATTCATAATAAAAATAATCATAATTTAAAAGTATTAAGTCATGCTAAAATAAGTCTAATAAGTATTAACTACATGACTAAATATTAAATAGAAAAATAAATTAGGTTATGCATTTATGTAAGATTAAAATATAAATATCTAACATGGTTGTCATTCCTAGTGTTGGATTGAATAACCTTTTGTTAACATTCATATTGATTTGAGCTTTATTTCAGTTACTAATATCTATAGGTTGTAAAAAGACTTATTGAACCATTTAAAATTCTAAGTTTAAAATTGAAATAATATATTGAAAGATAAAAACTATGAAAAAGTTGAAGAAATATTTTTAAATTACATCACAATAAATATTTTATGTATAAAATATTTTTTAAAAAATAGTATATATGTAATATCGGGTTGGTTCGGTTCGGTTTTCTTTTTTTAGTTAAAACCAAATCAAACCAATTATAATCGGGTTTTTTTTCAATACCAAACCAAGTCAAACCGAACCACTAGACGGATTTTTTTACGATTTAGTTCAATTTTACGATTTGGTTCGATTTACGATTCAATTTTGTACACCCTACATTAAGACACCCTACATTAAGTATACCTCTTATATTCAAGTACTGCCATTACAGTAGTTAACTATCAAAAGGGATTTTGAACCATGGCATTTTTGCCACCAATTCTAAAGTGCACGTATATCATCTTTCTTTTTTTTTTTCTTTACAAATAAATTTGACAAAGTAAACCAAAATAGTGAACAAGGAATTAAATTGTCCAAAAAACATCCTCTATCAAAAAGACCTAGCCGCCACCATCATGTGAAAAAATAGCAAACCAATCACCGGCCACTTTACAACCAGCAATGTTGCTCCTTAATTGGTTTTTTCTTTTCTTTTTTAAAATCAAACAAAATTAATGCCACTGCAATTACAATTGAAAACCAAGGCTCTCGTGCCTAATGCGCCATTTACCTGGGTTAAAATCTTGGTCAAAAGTGAGCCTGTAGGCCTCATAATCTGAAATAAAAAATAAAAGTTACCGCGAGATTCTCCGCATAGCCAGGAACACATGCTAAAAAATTGAGCAAAAAATGAGCAAGAGAAAGGCCCAAAACATTCTTTAGTCCCAAGAACAAATTTAAGAATCAAAGGAGGAAATTAATGAAAAATAAAGGGTTAGAAACTTACAATCTGCAACGTGAAAATGACCACGAGTAAGGAAATAATCACCGCAATGCTTAATTAAGATCCCACAGAGAAAATGGAGCTTTGAGCTCAAGAGAAATGGTGAAAAATATTTTTTGGGTTTGAAAAATGAAGGAGAAGGCTATATCAGCTGCCAGCCGCTGGCCTGTGCACACGCAACCAGGCGCA
>QJPP01006850.1:0-10404 GCA_003996215.1 Jaltomata sinuosa
TGCCCGGATGGCAAAGTCCATGGAGGTCCCTGACCCCATATTAAAACTCAGTATCAAAACATGTCGTCCGGAAGCAAGTCCAGGTTCAAGATAGAGACCCAGTCTCTAATATGCATGCCCAGACCCTTTCCAGGACTAAAGTAGTAGGAAAATATCTCAAAAACCCCTCCAAGGGTGCCCGGGCATAACCGGGTCTAAACAGTAGAAAGTCATCTCGGGTGCTCGGTCCGACCGAGGCTAAAAATCATCTCAAGTAGCAAGAAAACTCAACTAGCACCCCGGCCCTGCCGAGTCTAGCGTTAATCGTAAAACTGATGATTTAAAACATAATTTACTTTCTTTTACCAAGAATACTCACAAGTCAAATCAAACCATTTCCAAATTATTTCCATTAAAAATGGGCCCCCGGGGCCATGCAAGGTTTAGAAAATAGTGCCAGTAGGCCCGAAGCCAAAACCATAGTAAAACATGGATAAAACCTCTTTATATGCATGGAAATGGTATGATCACACACAATAGCTGCCTAGCAGCTCACAATCAACCTATCGACCCTGCACACGCCCACAGCTACTCAGCAAGCATAACCAGCCTAGAAGGATAATTCTATGCCCGGGACTCGCGGACATTCCCAAAATCTCACCTTCTATGTTCCAGAGTCAACAAGGCCTCACAGGACCACAAGGGTAAATAAAATATATCGGCAAGTACTACAAGCAACAGAGGAACAAAAGTAGGCGGACATGAATAAAGCGGTCGAGGTCTGTGGTACCAACCTAATAAACCAACCCAAGGATGCCCATTAATACAATTTTATCTTATATATGCGGAGTCTAGGGAAAATAAACCGTAACCTACCTGTCGTCCGATGACAAGCTTGAACCTCTCCAAAAAATCCCCAACACCAAATCAAACTCGAACTCGGGCTTGAATAACTTGACGTAGATAATTGATTATCAAATATTGCATCAAAATCCTTTGTTTCGTTAATGTGAGTGTACAGAAACATATCTTATGCAAATGTTAGTAAAAGACCTTGTAGAGAAATTGGTTGCCAAATGATGAGCAAGTGGATAATTGCAGATACATATATATTCTGCAAAGCATTGACCCAATGCTTACTATACTTAATTAAATTGTTTAAGTTTGACATGTGGCAGCCCCTAACTAATGAGAATTTCTTGTACTCTTTCCTCCACTTCCACGTGGAAGTGGGGGTGGCAACCAATTTCATCCCGTTAAGTATATACTCGGGTATTGCATAAATTCGTGGTATACTAAATATAATTTTTGAATATACCATAATCATTAGAAAATTATTTCAAACAAAACCTACTATATTATAATAATAAATTTTAACATAACTAAATTTCTATCTCCGTTAAAATATTACAATGTATAAAAACCTTACAAAATAAATACATATACAATTATATCGTAACAAAATATTTTCCATAAACTTTTAAAATATTTTAAAAAGGTAATAATAATATAACTTTTTATCAAATTCAACTTTTAAATAAAATATTTTCAAATACACGCGATGTTAATACAATTCTTAAACTTAGGCTCGTAATTCATTATCGCACGATTTTGATACTCAAGAACTCTCTTGGATCCTTCCTTATGTTTTTTCACTGTTTCGAAACTGAAATGGTGTTTTAAAACGTGAAGTCGAGGCTTAAATCGAGTTTAACCCGACCCGGTTCGCGACCCGGTTCGTAACCCATTTTCTGCCAGACAGTCCGCGGTAAAACAGTCATAACTTTTTACTCCGCGATCAGTTGGACGTGAGGTTTTGTGCGTTGGAAACTAGACTCGTAGACCTTCGATTTGGTATTTCGGGAAACTTCTAACTCTTTATATATTGAGAGAAAAGCTCCGAGACATTTTACCCAAAGTTCAGGAAATTTATTAAAGAACTTACGATAACTTTTGTCGATTTGCTTGACTTCAAAACTTATAATGCGACCAAAAAAATGGGCCCGACACCGAAATACCGGTCCTAACAAGCCTTAAGTGGCTTGGGTCTGCTACAACAAGCTCTAATGGTTCAAGGAAAACGTATACGTGGGAATAATCGGAATGGTCATTACAATGTCTCAGCCATCACACCTTACTACTAGCACAGAGGATCATCCACCGATACCCCAACAACCCCTAAATTATCGCACATACACCATATGTTGCATATCCCGTACACAATACCCAGCCACACTATAATCCGCCCCGAGCTCCAGCATACCAAAATTTGCCAAGGCCATATGCTCCTGTCCAAGCTCTAGTTCACCAAAATAGACCAGCGTATGCACCAAGACCACGTCCTAATCTTAAAGCCAGAAATACACGAACCTACACTCCTATTGCCGAGCCTTTAGCTCAATTGATTGAAAGGTTTAGGGCAGCAGGTTTGTTGCAGCCGATTGAGGGAACAACACCCAAATTATCGCACATACACCATATGTCGCATATCCCGTATACAATACCCAGCCACACTAGAATCCGCCCCGAGCTCCAGCATACCAAAATTTGCCAAGGCCATATGCTCCTATCCAAGCTCCAGTTCACCAAATTAGACCAGCGTATGCATCAAGACCACGTCCTAATCTTAAAGCCAGAAATACACGAACCTACACTCCTATTGTCGAGCCTTTAGATCAATTGATTGAAAGGTTTAGGGCAGCAGGTTTGTTGCAGCCGATTGAGGGAAGAATCCCTGATCCAATTCCTAGAAGCTTTGATGGAAACATAAATGTGCTTACCACTCGGGAGTCCAGGGAAATGAAACTGAAGAGTGTTTTGGCTTTAAGAACCAGATCGAGTCTCTGATTAAAAAAAGGAGTAATCAAATGCACCGCCGCTCCTCCAAATGTGAACAACAACCCTTTACCGAATCATGAGAATCAATAAGTTAACATGATTACCCTGGAAGAAGAGTATGACTTGGAGGGAGTTGTTATGCCTGTTTGGAAAATAGAAGAAGTTGCCACTATGGCTCCAGCGCAACCTTTTATCACAGTTCAGTTGAGAGAGTTGTTGATTGTTCAAACCTACCTGCCAAAAGTGGTGGTAACTACTATGGCCGTTGGGACGCCTGACTATGACACTAAAGCAATCCCATGGGACTATCAGGCGAAAGCCAAAGGCAAGATGATAGACACCGTTGTAGCCCAAGGGATGACCAGGTCGGGAAGATGTTACACCTCAGATGATCTAAATCGAGGAGTGCTCAGGAAGGAACAGAATCCAAAGAAGAATATTAACGAAGATGAAGCTGTAGAATTTTGGAAGAAGATGCAGTGTAAATATTATTCAGTCGAGGAACAACTAAAGAAGTCATCGGCTCACATTTCCATTATGTCCTTGCGTATGAGTTCTGAAGCCCATAGGAATGCTTTGGTAAAAGTTCTGAGCAGAGTTAGCATACCGAAAGAAACTTCAAGTGACACATTGGCTGCAACCATCGAATGAATGGTGGAAGCGAACAAAATCTCATTCCATGATGACGAACTACCGGCAGAAGGGGCTGGTCACAACAAAGCACTTCATATAACGGTCAAGTGTTGCGACAAGATCGTGACTAAAGTTTTGATCGATAGCGGTTTGGGATGCAATATCTGCCCTTTCACTACTTTGAGAGATTTAGGTGTTAATATAGGAGAGATAAGGGAAAGTCGTGTGAAGGTGAGAGCTTTTGATGGAGCACATAGAAGCATCATTGGAGAAATCTATCTCACATTGCAAGTGGGGCCATCTGAATTTCTCATTTTATTTCAAGTGATGGATGTATCCTCCAACTACAACTTGTTACTAGGAAGGCCCTGGGTCCATATGGCGAGAGCAGTTCCCTCCACGCTCCATCAATGTGTGAAGTTTGAGTGGGGTCACACCGAAGTTACCATTCATGGGGAGGTGATTCACCCCATCTATTCCGTGAATTCTTTTCCAGTCATCGAAGAATTAGACGGAGCCGCTTTCTATGCTCTGGAGATCATGCAAGCTGTAAAGATTGATGAGAAAGTAGAGCCTGTTGAGATGAAGATGCCGAGATCAGCAAAGATGGTTGCATCAGAGATGTTGAAATATGGGTATCAACCAAAAACAGGACTCAAACCTATGGCCGGTGGTATAATTGAGCCAATCCAGCTGAAACATCAGAAGGGTAACGCTGGACTTGGATATGAGCCTACTGCGGGAGGAATACATAATGCAAGGTCTAGTATCATAATATTCGTACCAGGACAAGTTCCAATACCAGATGAAGCAGTTTATGAAGATGTCATTGAGGGAATAGGAAATCTTTTTGTGACCGTGATTGACGATGGACTGGACATAGGTATCAAGAAGCTGACCATCCACGATGCCTAGCCTGGAGAAGTCTTGCAGAACTGGACCATCAGCCCATCCTCGTTTTGACAGGAGTCCTGGTAGTGTGGAAATGTAGTTTTATTTTAAAAATGTTTTTGCATGATCAATTGAGGCTTGAATCATGGCTAAGCCTTTTTTGCTACTCGCCTCTTCTAAAAAAGCTAGATTGCATTTTAATAAAAAGTCTTTATTTTCTTAAAATTTATCTTTCGATTGTTTAAAATAACTATTTATTTTTACTCACCTTTTATACTTTTCAGCGCTAATATTAGTAAAAATCATTGTTCAATGGTTATGTCATGTAACGAATCCATTGTGCGAGGTACGAGCCATGAGCAGGACTATGAAGAATACAATAAAATCATGATGCCTGAAAATCTACCTCAGGATATTGAACAACTTGAATGTCATAAAAAGCCCAATATGGATGAAACTCAGGTTGTCAACTTGGGAGATGAAGAAACGTTGAAAGAGACACGAGTCAGTATACACTTGGAGGATGAAAGAAAGCAAGAATTGATTGAATTACTAAAGCAATATATTGATGTGTTTGCTTGGTCCTACGATGTTATGCCAGGATTAAGCACCGATATCGTCTCACACAGGCTACCAACTAAACCTGCTTGCCCGCCGGTGAAGCAAAAGATGAGGAAGTTCAAGCCGGATTTGAGTTTACGAATCAAGGAGGAGGTAACAAAGTAGATCGAGGAAAACGTTGTCAGGGTCACGAATTACCCTACGTGGTTGGACAACATCGTGCCAGTTCCAAAAAAGGACAGGAAAATTAGGATATTTGTAGACTATCGGGATCTTAACAAAGCCAGTCCCAAAGATGATTTTCCTCTACCAAACATTCATATACTCATCGACAATTGTGCAACACATGAGTTGCAATCATTTGTCGATTGCTTTGCAGGATATCACCAAATCCTGATGAATGAAGATGATGCGGAGAAAACAACATTTATCCCTTCATGGGGAGTGTATTGCTACAGAGTGATGCCATTTGGACTCAAAAATGCCAGTGTAACCTATATGAGGGCCATGACAACTCTTTTCCATGATATGATTCACAAGGAGATTGAAGTATATATGGATAATGTCATTATCAAGTCCAAAAGGAGTTCGGACCACTTGGGTGATTTACGGAAATTCCTTGAGAGATTGCGGAGGTAAAACTTGAAGTTGCATCCAGCAAAATGCGCATTTGGATTTCCTGCTTGAAAACTACTGGGGTTCATTGTCAGCAGAAAAGGCATAGAGTTGGATCCGTCAAAGATCAAGGTGATCCAAGAGTTACCTCCCCTCAAGACAAAGAAGGACGTGATGAGCTTCTTTGGGAGACTCAATTCATCAGTCGGTTCATAGCTCAATCTACAGTGATTTGTGAACCCATTTTCAAGTTACTAAAGAAGGATGCTGCCACAGGATGGACAGAGGAGTGCCAAAGGGCTTTTGATAGAATTAAAGAGTACTTGTCCAACCCACCGGTACTGGTTCCACCAGAGCCTAGAAATCCATTGCTACTATATTTATCCATCATGGATGGAGCATTTGGATGTGTATTGGGACAACACGATGACAAAGGAAAGAAGGAGCAAGCCATTTACTACTTGAGCAAGAAGTTTACACCATATGAGGCGAGATACACCTTGTTGGAGCGAACATGTTGTGCTTTAACTTGGATTGCACAAAAGTTGAGGCATTACCTATCAGCATACACCACGTACTTGATATCAAGAATGAATCCACTCAAGTACATCTTTCAGAAACCAATGCCCACCGGGAAACTAGCAAACTGGCAGATTTTGTTGAGTGAGTTTGATATTGTGTACGTGACACAAAAGGTCGTTAAAGGACAAGCCTTGGCCGATCACCTTGCAGAAAATCTGGCGAATCAAGATTATGAGCCACTCACGACCTACTTCCCTGATGAAGAAGTCTTGTTTGCAGGAGAGGACATCTCTGAGTCATATGAAGGGTGGAGAATGTTCTTTGATGGAGCATCAAATTTCAAGGGAGTGGGCACTGGAGCAGTATTGATTTCAAAAATGGGTCAGCACTACCCAATCTCGGCCAAGATTAGATTTCCTTGTACCAATAACATGACAGAATACGAATCTTGTATTATCAGACTTAGGATGTCTATGGATATGAACATCAAAGAGGTTTTGGTAATAGGTGATTCTGACATGTTGGTTCATCAGGTGCAAGGAGAGTGGGCTGCCAAGAATGTCAAGATCATTCCTCATCTATATTGTGTGAAGGAACTAAGCAAAAGATTCACAAAGATTGAGTTCAAGCATGTCCCTCGGGCTCAAAATGAGTTTGTTGATGCTTTGACCACACTATCCTCAATGATCCAGCACCCGGACAAGAATTAAATCGACCCTATCAAAGTGGGGATACTTGATCAACACGCATATTGTTTTCACGTAGATGAAGAGTTTGATTGAAAGCCATGGTACTATGATATCAAAAGATTGCTCGAAGTAGGAGAATACCCAGAAAATGCCAATAGCAAGCAGAAGCGAACTTTGAGGAGAATGTCCAATCATTTCTTCCTTAACAGAATAATCCTATTTAAGAGAACTCCGGATTTAGGATTATTAAGGTGTGTCGATGCGATGGAAGCAACAAGACTGTTGGAAGAAATACACACAGGAACATGTGGACCCCACATGAATGGGTTCACTTTGGCAAAGAAGATTTTGAGAGCTGGATACTTTTGGATGACTATGGAGAGGGATAGCATCCGATATGTGCAGAAATGTTATCAGTGTCAACTTCATGGTGATTTCATACGAGTTCCACCAAATGAGCTCAATGTGATGGGTTCCCCTTGGCCATTCACCACTTGGGGCATGGACGTGATTGGACCCATAGAGCCTCCTGCTTCAAATGGACATCGTTTTATTTCAGTAGCTATTGATTACTTTACAAAATGGGTCAAAGCTTCAACATACAAAGCAGTGACAAAGAAGGTGGTAGCAGACTTTGTTTGCAACAATATAGTTTTTCATTTTGGGATTCCAAAGTCTATCATAACAGATAATGCAGCCAATCTAAATAGCGATCTCATGAGAGAGATTTGTGAAAGGTTTAAGATCTCTCATCGAAATTCCACGGCTTATCGACCACAAATGAATGGAGCAGTTGAGGCTGCAAACAAGAATATCAAGAAGATCTTGAGGAAAACAGTGGAAAGTAACAACAAATGGCATGAAAAGCTACCATATTCTTTGATCGGCTATCGCACCATAATCAGAACATCCACTGGGGCAACTCCTTACATGTTGGTTTATGGTTCGGAAGCAGTAATACCCGCATAAGTGGAGATACCATCTTTGAGGATTATCCAAGAGGTTGGTCTAGATGATGAAGAATGGATATGTAGCAGGTATGAAAAATTGATGCTCATTGATGAAAAAAGGATGTATGCAGTTTGTCATGGGCAACCCTATTAGAACAGAATGATCAAGGCATTCAACAAGAAACTCAAGCCTAAAAAATTCACACCAGGACAGTTAGTGTTGAAAAAGATATTTCCCCACCAAGATGAAGCTAAAGGAAAATTCGCGCCGAATTGGCAAGGTCCCTACATGGTTCATAGGGTACTCTCAGGAGGAGAAATAATCCTAGCAAAGATGGACGGCACAGTGAGCACGAAGCCGATCAATTCAGACGTCATCAAGAAATACTACATCTGAAGACATCAAGACTAGTTTCTCATATCTTGTACTTTTTTGCATTTCTCTAATGTAACAGAACTACGTCTCGACCTGACTTCTCACGGTGGGGTACGTAGGCAACCCACATAGGGTCCGATCCTCTTTTGGAAAAACCAAAGATATTATCTTTCATGTATTTAGAACTACGATTGACCTGACTTCCCTCGGTGGGATACGTAGGCAATCCTCATCGGATTCGGTCCCTTTATATCTTTACTCTTATATTGTACTTGAACTACGTCATGACCTAATTTCGTTTGGATATGTAGGCAGCCTGAGTCAGGCCTGGTCAATGCATTTTATCTTTTCCATTTTTCCTAATGTACTTGACCTACGTTCTGACCTGATTCCGTTTGGATACGTAGGCAGCCTGAGTCAGGCTCGGTCATTGCATCACATATTTTATCCTTTCTAATGTACTTGAACTACGTCATGACCTGATTCTACTTGGATACATAGGCATCCTGAGTCAGGCACGGTCAATGCATTACATATTTTAACCCTTCCTTGATATCCCCAAACTACGTACAGACCTGATTCCCATTTGGAGATACGTAGGCAACCTAAAAGGTTCGGTCATACCCTTAGGAAAACCTTCCCCTCTTATCTGTATCATGCCTTCAAAGTACAAAAGATATCATCCTCAAAGTCATCGCAACATCTATAAGACATAAAGGAGCATCACCAGAAGTTGACGCTACGAGAAGACTACTACATATAGACATCATCAATAAATGGAAAGGCTCGATTGGATTTCAAAACATGTCATAATCTAAAATGATAAATAATTACAATATATATGCCTAATATATACAAAATATATTTATTTATTTACTAAAAAAAACATATTTTTTCAAAATATTTTACTACCTTTCCACCTACCAAGTCCCCGAAATAGGAAATCACGAGCAGCTAAGGAGATTTTGAAGGAATCCAACAACAAGGTCAGGGTCCACCAGTCGACACAAATCAACACCCCCTCCCAAAAGTAAGAATTTTTCTTTGAGCGCGGGAAGACAAGAATCAAGAAGGACGACGTCAAGTCAAGCTCCTGGACATGATCGGAGAAATCATTCGGCTATCACAACACCATAAGCCAAATATTCTTTCCCTACTCTATTTTGAAAATATTGTATCCTGATTCTTATAACTCTAAAAGGTTTTGGTTTATGTCTTTGCAGGTACGTGTGATACCTAGATCAAATGTCAAGGATAGAGAGCTCTCATAGGACAAGTAGGATGTTTTATTTATTTCTAATAAACTCCACCAGTCAGAGCCCACCCTCTTACTTCGTCAAATAACTCCGCTAATCGGAGAATGCTGTCTAACTTTGTCAAACTCCGCCAGTCGGAGGTTGTACATAGCAAACTTTATCAAACTCCGTCGATCAGAGGCTATACATAAGCAAGCTATACGATACTCCACTAATTGGAGCTTATACGTAAGTAAGAAAAATGATGCTCCACCGATTGGAGCTTGTACATAAGCAAGCAAGAAGACGCTCCGCCAATTGGAGATTGTACATAAGCGAGCAAGATGACGCTCCACCAATTGGAGCCTGTGTATAAGCAAACAAAGCGAAACTCCACCAAATCAGAGAATTATATATTAGCAAGCACAACACGCTCCGCCAATCAGGGACTGCATCATAGCAAATGTCATCAGAAATCCACCGATCAGAAGCATGCATGCTAGCAACAACCTCATTTTCGCATTAAAGACCACTCTACAAACCAGAGATTTTACGACTGTTCGACCAGATGGAGACTTCACTTTACAAATATTGCCCTGCCAGTCGAGAGGATTTACTTTACAGTGTTGCCCCGCTAGTCGAGAGGCTTTACTTTACAGTGTTGCCCCGCCAGTCGAGAGGCTTTACTTTACAGTGTTGCCCCACCAATCCAGAGGCTTTACATTTCAGTATAACCCCACCAGTCGAGAGGCTTTACTTTACAAATGTTGCCCCGCCAGTCGAAAGGCTTTACTTCCAAGTGTTGCCCCGCCAGTCGACAGGCTTTACTTTTAAGTGTTGCCCCGCCAGTCGAGAGACTTTACTTTTCAGTGTTGCCCCGCCAGTCGAGAGGCTTTACTTTGAAGCGTTGCCCCGCCAGCCGGAGGCTTTACTTCACAAGTTGCTTCACCTATGTTACATCCACTTTGCAAAATGGAGACGTCGACAATCGTTTGGATATCACCACTCTACTCTTTACATTACAATTTTAATTTATAGTTTTGAACCGCAACAGGTACTTTGTAACCCCTTTTTACCTGTTTTGCAGGATGACACACTACAACGTGGAACTACCT
>QJPP01006851.1:0-22384 GCA_003996215.1 Jaltomata sinuosa
GGGTGAAAGGAACCCACTAGTAATATCTCACATACCTGTATGAAGATTTTACGGTTGAACTTTTTGATTCTGAGAAGAACTTCGAGAAAACCCTTTTTACCTTGTTCTTGAGAGAACGTTCTGTTCTTGAGAGATTTGCTAAGTTTGAGTGATTTAGGAGTAATGAGGGATAAATAGAGTTAAAAACCCTTTAATTACCCCCAAAATGACTAAGAATCAGAATTGAAAGAATTGTGAAAAGACTAGAATACCCTTGGGAACGTATAAAAGACTCTGCAGAAAATCACGCTCAAGGACTACGACTTGGTTTATGGACCGTCCTTCTGAATGAAGGATCGTCAACTGGAGCTGTGGTTCTACCTGTGGGTTTTAGGGCCTCTGGTCCTAGGAAACATGGTTCAACAGGACGGTCTGTCCTTCTGAACGAAGGGCCATCGTTTGACCCATGGTTCCTGGGGCTGGAATCTGGGGTCCTCTGATCCTGGGGAACCACGTGCATCAGGTTGAGCCATGGTTCTAAACCATGATCTGTGGTTTGACTCGTGGTCCCTGGGATCAGAGTTGAGAGTCTACTGGACTTTGGACTATGGCCTCGAACAATGGACCATTTTTTCTGAATGATGGTCCGTTGTCCGAGCCTTGGTCCCTAGGGAGAACTGACAGGCTACTGGATCAGGGACTACTGTTCCAATGATGGGCCGGTCTTTTGAATGATGGTCCATTGTTTGAACCGTGGTTCCTGGAATGTTTGGAATTTTTTCTAAAATTATTTTCCTACTGGTTTTTCTGAGCTTAGCCTGCGCTTGGAAGTCCTAGGGTGTTACACCATAGAACAATGATCATAATAAACAATAACACCGGCTAGAAACCATAGTTATGCATGAATGTGAAGTAAATGCCTCAACCCTGGATCTCTCCATATATTGTTTGCAGTACAAAATTCATATCGTTGTTATTTCTAGTATTTAGTTAACAAAGGTAAAGCTCAAACTTCTCTTGGTTCTCATTTGCACTTGTTCAACTTTAATAGTAATTATTAAGTTGGATCATTTGCGAAACACCAAGTCCCTGTGGGATCGATATTCGGATCGCAAGAGCTAATTTATTACTTTCTTGACCATGTACACTTGTGTGTGTGCTTGGGAGAAACAACCACTCATCCTTTGTTGGGGGGAATCATAGCAGAGTCCATACAACTCACAAGATTTTGAAATATTGATACAATTGGCCTACCATTCATCAGGATGCACATGATTATGAAAAATCATGATATTAATGTCAGAGTCAAGGGGGTATATGAAGAAAGTATGAGCTTTCTCTCATTCCATTCTTGTGGTTGAACTATTTGATGTATGGGGCATTAACTTTATGGGCCCGTTTGTGAGATCAAATGGGATAAAATACATATTTGTGGTTGTTAACTATGTGTCCAAGTAGGTGGAGGTAGTTGCGCTTCCCAATAATTAAGGCAAGGTGTCACATTGTTCTTGAAGTGAGAGGTTTAGTACCCCAAGGGCAATAATTAGTGATGGAGTCTCTCACCTTTGTAATAGATTGTTTCGAACCATTCTTGAGAAGTATGGAGTAAAACATAATATGGCAACACCTTATCATCCGCAATCTAGTGGGCAAGTTGAAGTCTCCAATCGAGAGATAAAGACAATCCTTGCAAAGACTGTGAATGCAAATATAAGGAATTGTTCAAGGAAGTTAGATGATTCATTATGGGAATACCAGACTGCTTTCAAGAATTCTATAGGTATGTCTCCATATCAGGTTGTTAATGGAAAATCATGTCATCTGCAGATTGAGCTTGAGCACAAAGCTATGTGGGCGCTCAAGAAGTTGAATTTGAATTCGGGTGATGACTCTAACTTGAGGATTGATCAATTGAATGAGTTGGATGACTTTTAACTAAAAGCCTATGAGATTTCAGCCCTATACAACCAGAATATGAAGATGTATCACGATTGGAAAATATAAAAAAGAGACTTTGCACAGGTGATTTGTTCTTACTATTTGATTCAAGACTCCACTTATTTCCTAGCAAGCTCAAGTCTAAGTGGATAGGGCCATTTTGAGTGGTACATGTGTTACCATATGGTGCAATTAAGCATGAGAACCATGAAGTTAAATCGTTCAAGGTAAATGGTCAGCGTGTGAAGGCATACTTTGGAACTGCTGAGGAAATAAAGGTAGTGGATATCTAGGCCCTTGGTGAAGTCTGAGTAACTAAGGGAACTGAGTCATGCCCCGATGTTAAATAAGGTGATTCTTGGGAGAAAACCCAACGGGTTACTTAATGAATACTGAGTAGTCATGTAACTTGTGTCGTGTCACGATGTTAAATCAGGCGGTGCTTCGGAGGAAACCCAAAGTGTTTTACTTTCTTTTGTTTTGATTTTTGCATTGGAATTATGGTTCTGGAGTATACAGGTACAAGTTGAAATAGACATAAAAAATAAAGGAAGCAAATAATGAGGTACGTAAGGATCCACGAGCCAAGTCTATGGATCGTGGAACCATCCATAGCTCGTGGACCTCATACATGGATATCAAAGAAAATGGCATACTTTAAAATATTTATAATGACCTGTTCCATCATTACAGATAGTAAGGCATAAGTACCTGGCCAGAAAAAATCCTAAGGTGAGTGTTTGAAAATCTCAGGCCAGGGTGAGCTTAAATAAAAATATAATGTGATGTGCCTTAGAGATGATTCTTTATTCGTGTAATGTTGTGTGATAGTATGGTATCCATATTTGGGTAGACAATTGCCGTATGGTCTCATAGAAAGTTTCAGGACAATAATCAAAGTCATAGAACTTTGGATATGATAGTTGATGCATCAGGGATAATTTGTGTGGTCCATAAAATAAAGTGTGTTGTGGAATGAGGGCTTGGGGGCACGAAAAATGGTGTTGTAGAAATTTCCATTCACAACAACAATGGGGCACTTTATTTCGATGGTCCATCTCAATGAATAATCCTCGTCGTGATGACCCATTGCGATGAAGAACCGTATGTTGCAACGAGAAAGCATGGAAGTATACATGAATGTCCCGCAATTTTTTGAGTTATTTCTCTCACAATTCAACTTTTTTCTAGAGCTTTAAGAAGTGGGTTTTCCAAGAAATTAGTGAAACTATATAACTTGTGATTAGTCTTTGAACATGGTTGAATTGTCTGTGTTTTTCCTGGTATGCTTTAATGAATAGGCTAGATGAAAGTTTGATTGTTCCTTGGGCACTGTGTATATTCATGAGGGATAGGTCTGAGAGCCTGGTTATATAGATATTGATGTTGATACAGTTGTTATGGATCGGATTCCACGCCGGTATGGTACATTGACCCCTAGGGTCCCCTGTAGGGCATGGCTAGTAAGCAAAAATAAGACCTATAGCATATGTGTACGCTCGTATACTGTTTAACTTCTTTAAATTATTATACTATCTTTTATAGTGAACTGGTTGTGAATTGAGATGGGACTAGAGGAACAAGTGTTATGAGTGAAGGTTGATGAAAATAGTGAGGCATGAGATGATTATTGAATGTGATTATTCCTTTCCTTTTTAGTGATATTTTGGTGACTTATGAAGTTGAGATTGTTGTTGTTGAATTGACTTTAAAAGATTTGACTGATTATATGCTAAGTGTTGAAGTTTGTCTTACTTATTATATATTTTTGCTACATTCATGTCTTAGTTTGACTCGGCCTATGATACCTACCAGTATATAGTGATTTGTACTAACACTACCTTATGCTCTTCTTTTGTTGAGTATAGATCGTGTTTAGAGGCTGACACGCGACGGCTAGAGTAAAAGAGTTGACTGCAGATTCAAAGGTGAGTAGGATGTCGACATCAGTTCTATTAACCAACTAACAAGCATGTTTTCAAATCAATTTTCCCACCCCTTTCACAAACCAAACAACACACAAACCTCGACCTGACACTGATGAATCCACCTATGACATCATATTATTAAGAAACGACTGTGTATGCAAGTAGTGAAGTCAGACTTATCATGTAGTCAATAGGTATTCACCATGTGCCCTCACTTAAGACCAAAGAAATTCCCTCACATTATCAGTCATTAACATATGGACTTAAGACAAAAGAGAAGAGAGAACACTCACACTCACAATGAATTACACATGCAACACTAGATGAACCATAAGCTTGCCCTTAAATGCAATCTTGTTAGAACAAAAGAGTAAGGCTTTAGATACGGTTACCAAAGAATAGGTTAAAGGCTCAATGGTACTCACTAGTATCATGCATTAGGTAGGTAAAAAGAGGAATAAAATAGGCTAATCAAAGAAATGTCTAAATCATTTCTTAGATTCAACACCCCTTATTTCGCGTTGCACACACACTGGGCAAGTTCTAGACATCACAATGCAGCATGGAGTACACAATCTCTAACACATACAGAACAAGGTTTCTAGTTTTAACTACCAATTCAATACACATACAAGCTTAAATACAGCCATCAACCTTAATAATCATAATGTCATATATTCAGAGCCGAACATGTCAGAATCTCAGTTTAGTGCACACACTTAGTCAAAATTTTGGGAGGGGTCACATCTTTCACAATAGAATTAAACATGCTTTTACTTAAAAAATAGTACTGCCTAAGTCATCTTGGTCTTCTTCAAATTAAACAAACAAAACATCATATTCTAAACATGTCAATTCAACATAAAATAACATTCTCGGAAAAAGAATTCGGTTAGAAAAACCCAAGGGCTAACAAGCCCCACCCCCACTCAAAGACAATGCATCATCCCCATTGCAATAGAATAAAATAAGGGAAATGAGACTTATCTGCAGTGCCCTAGGCGCTGTGGTCAGCTATAACTGCATCTAAGTCATGAACCATGACAACCTCTATAACATCAATAACCGAGATCCAGTGATATTTACTAGGTAGGCTCATCCCATTGTCAGCCTGGAATATGACCTCCTCATCCTTGACTCAGAATTTTATTTCATTTTTTTCTGAGTCCATCAATGCTTTTCATGTGGCTAAAAATGGGCGTCCCAAGATGATGGGAATCTCTTTGTCCATAGCATAATCAAGGATAAAAAAGTCAGTTGGCAAATTAAACTTTTCGACTCAAACCACCACATCATCAATAATCCCCATCTGTCACTACACTGATTTGTCTGCCATTTGTAGCCTCCTACTGGCCGGTTTGGGAAGTCCATAGATTGCGAGGGGCATAAGGTTGATGCTTTCACCATTTTTCACATAGTGCCTTGGTAAAGTCCCGCATACCAATAGTGCATGGTATGGTGAATGCTCCTGGGTCTGCTTTCTTCTAAACTGCAAGTTTAGAAATAATAGGACTCACCTGATGAGTAACTTGCACATCTTCCTCCTTAGAATACCTCTTCTTTTTCTCGAGAAAATCTTTCACATATTTTACGAACCCAGGCATATCATGGAATGCATCAAGGAAGGGAATATGCATAGATATCTGTTTCAACTAATCATAGAACTTTAGACATATGGATTTCTCTTCCTTCATTACCAACCTTTTTGGGAAAGATGGAGGACATGTATACCTCAGCACTAACCTTTTTACTAGTCATTGCTCACTATCTATGACAGGTTCAACAACTTTCTTAATGATTGGCACTGGGGTATCTACCTCTGCCTCCTTCACTGATTCTTCCAACATTACATTATCATTAATTGTGGTACGCCCACTTTGTCTAGTAATAGTCATACAATGCGTCGTACCACCCATAACTTTAGGATTAGGAATTGTGTCACTAGGGAGCTGACCTTTCAACTTAGGATTTTGTTTCCAACAATGATCTCTAGATTGTTGTTCCAGCTTCTGGATGGAAGTTGTATGGGAACTTACCACTTCTGCCAGATTCTGTGTTGTGATATCAGCCTTCTCTTGATTTTCTAAAATCCTTTTGAGCATGCTTTCCATCTTTGATGACCCTTGGTCCTGTTGATTCCCCCTTTGAGAGATGTATGGATTTTTACTTCTGTTGCCAATGTTATGGGCATTGTAATAGTTTTCTTGAGCTTGTCGTTATGGTGCCTGATGAAATTCAAAAATACTCTACCGTAGGAGGTGGTAACGATCGTCATACCAAAATAATAAATAACACAACGAGTGTCGAGGTCGATCCCACAGGGAATAGAGAAATGATTCACCAATAAATTTTCAAATAAGAATCACTAAAGTGAGTAAATGTTCAAATAACAAAAAGCAAAAAGAAGGGGTAATAAGGATTGGAAAATCAACAATATCGCAATTTCAACACAAGAGTAACATGAACACGATTTGTTTTACAAGAGACGAAAAACTAGGGGTATGCTTTCGATGGGGTTCTGCAATGTGTTAGTGACTTGATTAATTGTACAAACTTTTAATTATATGAACGGGTAGCTTGTTTCAACTATATTTGGTAGTCTTTCGACCCTCCAAATATATGTACCAAGGCCTTTGCTCAAGCACCATATATTTACCATAAAACAACCAATTTACACTTGGGTAAATCACACTATTTCTAGCTTAGATTCTTAGATGGGAATTTCCTTTGATCAACCTATTTTTATCCTTAATCTAAGGTGGAAATCCCAAATCCCCACTATTGAATACTCACCCAATTTATGAACTTCTCTTTCAAGCAAAAACAAAATTAGAAAACTTAATTAATGTTTGCAACCATACAATTTTAAAGTTAAACCTTGAAGAATTCAATAGACCCATACTAAATAATTATTTATAAGCATAATTATTCAATAACCATAAGCAAATTCAATCACCCATCATGCCCATACCCCTAAAAAGGATTTAGCTACTATTAGTAAGGAAACAAGAGGATATACCAAATGGGTTACTCAAATTTCCATTCATATTCAAAGTTAAGCTCCAAATCCAAGTTCAAAATCTTTACAAATGGTTTTTTCAATTGGGGAAGAAGAAGAGAGAAGAGTGTACTCTCAATATCTTTCTTGGGGAAAGTAAGAACTTAATTCCTATCAGGTACACACCCCAAAATAAGTTTAAAAATCTTCCCAATACCTCACATGGCTTTGGAAAAAAATACCCCTCGGGGCTTGTGCGATCGAGGTGCACTGTGATGTGGGATTGCAACCTTGGTTTTGCAATTCGCATATTGCTCATTCTCTAACCAGTAATGACAGCTACTGGTGTAGTGAGATTTGATGGAGGTGTGGTCGCATTCCGCATTGTGCATCTCATATGCGGCTCGCACCCCTCGACAGTTTCTTTCTCTTTTTCGATCACCTTCACACTTTAATTTCTTTTTGAGCTCTTTAGGTTCAATTCCGTTGCTTTATTCTGTAGACTAAGAGTACCTGCATTTTCATCAATAAAGGCAATAAGTGCCACTAATTCTCATCCAAAAATGACAATAATTCATGAATAAAGGCTCAATAAGCTGGTAGATTACCAACTTATCAAACCTCCAAACTTGAATTATTGCTTGTCCTCAACCAAGATACTCACAAGGTAAGGAATGAATTAGGTTCTAAAACACAAAGGGTGTACAAAAGATTAATCTAAACTCTAAAACCTATGAAAATAACAACAGAAGACTCAAAGATAAAAGACTCAACTACAATGCTTATCTCAATTTGTATCACGAAACTCTCAAGGAAAGTGGTCATTTCAAAAAAATTGTCAAAAAGGACTTTGTTTCTCATTCAAAAGTA
Organism: Jaltomata sinuosa; assembly: GCA_003996215.1. NCBI lineage: Eukaryota > Viridiplantae > Streptophyta > Magnoliopsida > Solanales > Solanaceae > Jaltomata > Jaltomata sinuosa. The sequence goes on from QJPP01006851.1 coordinate 7,714, forward strand.
AGGGGATTTTTCATTCAAAACATGATATTCAAGCTTCTCAAGTCATTGGCATTAACCTTCAAGGTTTTCCTCGAGATTCTCCACACAACTTATCGTATTCATTCCTCTTAATTGAAATAGAGACTTCATCATTCATTTCAAGTGTGCGATACCACTCACCACAAGAGAGAATGCCACTCATAATCATGTCATTCATATTAAATAGGGATTATAAAAGAACCAAGGAGTCTCTAACTCTCTCAAAGAAGTCTGAGTGCACACGCATTGAACTGTAGGCTTGCCCTTTATGTCATTCACCACTAATATAGAGTTATCAAGCTCGAAATCACTAAGGACTTATGGGTTACGATGTTGGCTAGGGTTAAGGTGAGGATTGCATTTGGCTAAAGTGACTAAACCTTCCTAACAATCCTTGTGAACATTCAAAACACCGCTCACATTTTTGAGCTATAACTTTACCTTATTTCTCCCTCTTACAACTCAAAGTTTCCCTTCAACTTGATCATTCGACATCCTTTTATCTAGCACCAATTCCTTTTTTTTATTTGCTTATTTCATTGGACATTTGGAAGTAGTTTTCATTTTAAGCATATGGTGCTACCTTGCACTTGAAGTGCATTTCCTTTGCTTCTCTATATTTAGTACATACACCCCTAAACTTAGGCTTTCACCTATGTTATTATTTCAATTCCCTCCCCAAACTTAGGATTTTAGCCTACATTTCACTTTCGAGCCATTAGGAGGATGGGTACAAAAATTGAGGTTTCAAAAAGGGTAAAGGTGTCTAAAAAGGTACCAAAGAAAGGTCACAAGCTCAAGAGGGCTTACGAGGATCAATGTAAGGGGAAGTCCATTTGGGTGAAATGGCTATTCAAAAATGTACTAAGGTCATCTTCCAAGTTCGGTGACATCTAGGATTTTTCCTTGAATCACATTCAGGGAAAGTTGTAGACAATACATGTACACAAGAATGAAGTAATCCTTACCACACAAGGCATAACAACACAACAACAACAACAACAACAACATACCCAGTGTATTCCCACATCGTGGGGTCTGGGGAGGGTAGAGTGTACGCAGACCATACCACTACCTCAGAGTGAGGTAGAGAGGCTGTTTCCGATAGACCCCCGGCTCAAGACAAAATAGTCTAAAAATAGGGTTACAAAGGGCATATCAATGATACAAGATAAAAACAAGATAAAATTACAAGCGACGGTAGGAAGTAATACGTAGTAACAAACAACAGACAAACATAACAGAGCACTGCCACACAATACTACCACGAGGAATCCAAGAACAAGAAACTATAAGCGTAACACTACGCTTACTAGTCGGTACAATAAGGAAAAACACTCCTACCTACTAGCCTACCCCCCTTCTACCTACTACTCTTCTACCCTAATCCGCGTCCTCCACCGGCATAACAACACAAGAATTTAAAAATTAGTCTCAAAATCAATTGGGACAAATTACTTTTGACATGCTATTCCGAGTTTTTTTACACACTTATTTGTGAATCAATCAAGCCAAACAGGGAATATGTAATTCATGACAAGAGCACGCTTAAGTAAAAATCCTTTTCCCCTATTTCCTTCAATTTTGCAAAACTTCTTGCCATGAAAATATTTGGTGGCCCCATTTTCAGACAAGCAACACACAAACTCAATTTAAACTAAAAACTTGACATTTTTCCTTAAACCAAATGGTTTTTCCTTTGGGAGCACCTTGGCCCAATATTCTTGTGCAGGCTCTATAAGGTTACCCCAGTAGATGGCGTTGATATCCATTGAGGTGATGTGAATCTTCTTTCCCCGGACCATTACTCAATCTAAGAAAGGGTAATCCTCAACATTGCCCGTTTACCCCATCGACTCCCGCTTGGCCTGGTAAGAGGCATAGAATTTGTGGACCACCCCAATATGATACCCTCTGGGCACGTCTACAAATAGGAACCATTGGGGAGTGGTAAATTGGTTGTGGATGTTAGTCAAATTAGCCTCAACTTCTACAAGGTTAAAGCTTATTTTCGGGGTGAAGGTCTTTGCCGTGTCTCTGTCGTAGATAGCTTTCATGCCCTCTACCCTGAAATGAATCTTGTCCTCCTTTGAAATAAGCATAGGAGGAGGTGCTGGGGTAGTAGCGAGGGCTTTCTTCTAGGCTTTGGATGTGGAAGTGGAGGTACGAGAAGCTAGGGGCCTTCTTGTACTGCACCCTAAATTTCCCTTGCTAGAAGACATTGTCTGCACAGGGAGATTGTGAGTACTGAATAGGAATAGCAAAATCATTTTGTATTTTTAAATAATAAAGGGAAGAACATGCTACAAGAAGTTAATGAACTAAAAAGAATTAGAATGCCAATGAGAAGAAAGACACATCAGGTGACTGCTGGCATGTACAAGTCACATGCGGACTGCACATGAGATTGTTCTTGTTGTATGTGGCTTCGCACATTTTGACAGAATCCTAAGTAAAATCTACATCAAGGTGTGAAGTCTTGTGCATTTTACCCCAACCATTCTGCGCATCACATATGCCTTCACCCATCAAAACATTGAATTAGATCCTTTAGTGCAAGCATGCGATGCCTTGTGCGTTTCACAGGTGGAGATCTATGGGTTGCATACGAAACACACTAGGAAATCGTAGGGATTTTGCAATTTATTATTTTTATATGGGTTACATATGTGACTCATAGATCAATACATGTGAAATGCACATGCAATCAAGGATAGAAACACTAATTTCAATAAGGCTAAACATGAATCAACCAACAACCAAGTTATCCGGGTATTCGGACTTCCCCGGAAAACTCAAACACATTCAAGACCAAAAGATTAGCTTAATGATTTCCTTTAAGAAGGATGTTACCCCATCTAACATCAGGAACATCAAACTTTTATGAAAAGCAAATAGGCACATTAAATTGCATAATAATTCACTCTCTTCAACCAAAATGCTCACAGAACAATTATATTGAATTGAAATAACACACATGTGCAGTGATTCATATGAAACTTTCATCCCAAACAACATTATTCAACCAAAACCTTGTGAAGATGATGATTTACCCTTAAGAATGACATCACCCAATCTATCATTGGTCCAAACCATGCATCAACTCAAGTGGGTTACTTAGACTTCACCTAAAACATGAAATTTAGGGCTAAAATTTAACACAAGTTACATGGTTCAACATAAAATCAAGATCTACCATGTTTTTCTCAGCAAAATCAACAATATCCGCAAAAATTAGGGTCCCAAAATCCATATCTCACCCAAAATTAACATGAAAGATTAAACTAGAATGCTTCACAATAAGTGTTTCCAATCTACTTTAAAACATGGATTTAACGTTACGAAACTTACCACAAGTGAAGATAAAGGAGGAAAAAGAAAAACGTCAAGCTTTTAGTGCCCAACAATGGTAACCCAAACTTTTTCTCGAAAAAAGGGGAGATGGACAGTGGTGAAGTGGCAGTGAAGGAGTTTGGATGAGAGGGAAGAAGATTTTGGGGAAAGTTTGGAGGATTAGGAGAACTTTGTGAGAGAGTAATAGAGGTTTTGTATGAGTTATTGGAGAATAGAAGGTGGGGGTGATGGTTTATAGGAGAAAAAGAAGAAGAAAGGTTGTGGGTCAATTTTTGGGTTAGGTTGGGCAATGGGTAGGTCAAATAAATTTTAAAAACTTAACTGAGTGTGCAACGATGTGCAATCCGCACATGACCTTATTAATTTCACATGTCACTTCGCACATGACATTGGGAAACTAAATTTTTGCCTAGCTTTCTAGTTCGACATGTGAAGGAGGAGCGATGCGCAAAATGGAAGGTGCGATTTGCATCTCTGAATTCACGTCACCTCCACTATTTATTTTTCTTCCCAGCTCACTGATCATGGGTGAGATGCCATGTGCAACCCATAGAATGGGATGTGCGAGCCGCATGGCCCTTCGCACATGCCCTCCGGTCTTTCTCTTTCACTTAGTCATTTTCTAATCTCCATGCATTTCAAAAACACACCAAAAACAACAAAAGGTAAAAGAAATAAAATAAAAACACTTGGGTTGCCTCCCAAGAAGCGCTTGATTTTACGTCGCGGCTCGACGATAGTACCTCAACCTTCAAACATTTCCAAGAAGCATGCCAATCTGATTAGCGTGGCCCTATCCAAAGTGAATAAAGTGCTTTCTCAAAATTTTCATCATGTCATCTTGTTGCCAAGTTGACAACACCATATATTCGGGCACTTTCTTCATCTCAAACTCACCAAGGTCATCACCGATATCGCCCTCGGTAGCAATCACAGACACAACTGTATACCCATATGATGGTTTAGTTGGTTGACATATGTTAAACATGACTTCTTTGCTCCTCACTCAGAATTTGAGCAAGATCCACATCAACTAGAGACCTTTTGGTGGCCAATAGGGGATGCCCCAAGACTATGGGCAGGTCAAGATCAACATCGCAATCCAAGACTACAAAATAAGCTGATAGGATAAACTTGTCTACCTTAACCAACACATCAAATAGTATTCCCACCGGATGATTTATTGAATGGTCAACCATTAAAAGCCTCACAGGTGTAGGTTTAGGAGTGCCTAGTCCAAATTTTCTGAAGATCACAAGGGGCATAATGTTGATACTTGCCCTGAGGTCACATAAGGCTTTCTTGAATAGGAACACGCTAATGGTACATGGGATGGTGAAGGATATCATTTCACTTGGGAGCAATGTTACTTGTTATCACCACGCTATAACTATGGGACACCTCAATTGTCCCCATATCGATCACCCACTTCTTCTTTAGCAACTCTTTCATAAATTTGTATAACCCAGCATTTGCATGAGAGCATCAACCAAAGAAGTGTTAATAGATAGTTTGCTCAACATATATACAAACTTCTTGAATTGATTCACTTCATTTTTCTTGGTCAATCTCTCTGGATATGGAGGAGGATTTTCATGCAATGGCCTTGGCACACTTGGAGCTTCCTCCTCGATCTCATTAGTAATTTGAGAAGGCAACTCACTTCTATCCATCTCCTCTTATAGGATATTATCATCAACAATCACATTGGGTGCACTAAGGTTTACCCCAACATTTGGACTCATATCATCACTCTTATCAATCACAACATCTTGTGCAATTTTTTCAGTCAAAGAAGTAGATATAATAACAGAATAACATATAGATGAAGAATCTTCGGAACAGAAAGTAATATTTGACGTAAATATATTTGAGAAAATAAAAGGAAAAGAATTAGATTTAAGTGTAAAGAAAATATTTGAATTACCAAGATTAAAAAATATATTTAAAAGACAAAAAGAAGAATATTATGTGGTAAGTAAAAAAGAACATATTATAGACTGTAAATATACTAAAGGAAAAGCTAGGATACCTATAATAAACAAAAGAGTAATAAATAAAGAAATACAAACACTAAGAACTAAAGAACCAATAAAATATGTACACTTAGGAGGAACAGAAATATTAATAAAAGCATGTTTTAGAGAAGGAATAGATACACCAATAGAAATATACATAGCGGATGATAGAATAATTGAACCTATAGAGAAAAGTGTAATAAGTGCAGTAAAAGGAAACCTAATATACCAAAAATTTAAATTCATAATAAGTGCAAATTATTCAGTGCCAATAAACAATTGCAACATAGATAAATCATTAGTATTATATTGGAAAATGACAGGAATTGAACTAGCCCCAGGAAGTAAAGTATTCACAGCCAGATGTAAAAATTTATATGTATTAACAACTAAACATAAAATAACAGCAAAAAATAAAATCAATCGAATAAAAATAGAAAATTCATTTGAACAAATAGTCTCAGTAATAGATAGTAATGACTATAGTTATAGAGAAATAGATGCAGAAGAAAACTTAGAAATTATAAGTGATAGAATAAGTACATCTAGAAGGAGAAACTATAGTGATACACCACAATCCTCAAGAAACTCAGTAACAATAAAAGAAATAGAGCCGAATCATTATTATATAACTGGAATATTAGAACAAAGAAAATTTATTATAATAATAAATACAGGACAAGAAGAGAATTATATAATAAGGGAATTAGTAACAGAAGAAGAAATAAATCATATAGAAAACTCAGATTTACCAAAAGAATTTATAGCCTTTAAAGAATCAGTAGAAAAAGAATTAATTATTGGTGGAATACCAATGACAATAAAATTTAAGATATATCAAGGAAATAATAATATTATATTAGGCATAAAATGGTTAGAAGAAATGAAACCATATAAATTAGAAGATACACAGTTAACTATCACATATAAAGGTAAAAAAGTAATAATTAAAAGGACAATGTGATGAAAATCCACATACTTGCTAAAATAATAGTACCAGGATATTATAATAGATATTACACTCCGATGATAGATACAGGATCAGAAGCTAATGTGTGTAAGTATAATTGTTTACCAGACGAAAAATGGGAAAAGCTAACCACACCAATAGTAGTAACGGGATTTAATAATGAAGGGAGTATGATAAATCATAAAGCAAGGAATATAAAATTACAAATATGGGATAAAATATTAACTATAGAAGAAATATATAGCTATGAGTTTACAAATAAAGATATACTATTAGGAATGCCTTTTTTAGAAAAACTATATCCACATATAATAACAAAAACACATTGGTGGTTTACAACGCCATGTAAACACAAAGTAGCAGCTAAACGAGTATATAATAAAATTAGAAAATCTACCCCATGGATAAAAGGAAGAGAAAAAATTACCCAAAAATTAGAAAATATAAAAACAAACGAGCACAGAATAGAGTTAATTATATTCTCCATAGATAAATTAAAATTAATCCAAGAAAAATTAGAGCCACTATATAGTGAAAACCCTTTAAAAGGATGGGAAAAACATAAAACTAAAGTAAAAATAGAATTAATTGATGAAAATAGCATAATTACACAAAAACCTTTAAAATACAATTTTGATGACTTAGATGAATTTAAAATGCATATAAAAGAATTATTAGAAAATAAATATATACAAGAAAGTAACAGTAAACATACAAGTCCAGCATTTATAGTAAATAAACATAGTGAACAAAAAAGAGGAAAAAGTAGGATGGTTATTGATTATAGAAATTTAAACGCTAAAACTAAAACATACAATTATCCGATACCAAATAAGATATTAAAAATAAGACAAGTTCAAGGATATAATTACTTTAGTAAGTTTGATTGTAAATCAGGATTTTATCACCTTAAGTTAGAAGACGAATCTAGAAAATTAACAGCATTCACAGTACCACAAGGATTTTATGAATGGAATGTACTACCTTTTGGATATAAAAATGCACCAGGTAGATACCAACATTTTATGGATAATTATTTTAATCAACTAGAAAATTGTATAGTATACATAGATGATATATTATTATATTCTAGAACTCAAGATGAACATATAAAATTACTAGAGAAATTTATACATATTGTTACACGTGCAGGAATCAGTCTAAGCAAGAAAAAAGCAGAAATAATGAAAACACAAATAGAATTTCTAGGAATAGAGATAGATAAAAATGGTATAAAAATGCAACCACACATAGTACAAAAAATAATAAATTCTGATGAACAGATAGATAAAAAAAGAAATTACAATCATTTTTAGGACTAGTAAATCAAGTAAGAGAATATATACCAAAATTAGCAGAAAATCTAAAGCCATTACACAAGAAATTAAAGAAAGATGTAGAGTATTACTTCGATAATAAAGACCAAGAACAAATAAGAAAAATAAAACTACTATGCAAGAATTTACCAAAACTATGTTTTCCAGACGAAAATAGAAAATTTATATATATAGTTGAATCAGATGCAAGTGAAATCAGTTATGGAGGAGTATTGAAATATAAATATGATAAAGAAAAAATAGAACATCATTGCAGGTATTATTCAGGAACATTTACCAACCCTGAAATAAAATGGGAAATAAATCGCAAAGAACTATATTCGATATATAAATGTTTGTTAGCCTTTGAACCATATATTGTGTATAATAAATTGGTTATTAGAACAGATAATACGCAAGTAAAATGGTGGTTGACGAAGAAATTACAGGATTCAGTTACGACAAAGGAGATACGAAGACTTGTATTAAATATATTAAATTTTACATTTACAATTGAAGTTATTGGTACTAATAAAAATACAATTGCAGATTACATATCAAGACAAGTCTACTCAAACTGAAGAAGTTATTGAAAAAGCTACTATGGATGATATACTTAAAGTTATGACGACTCTCTGCAAAGAGGTCGATAACTTAAACAAAGAGATATCACAAATTAAAGCTAGCCAGCAGCATGGTAAGTATGCGGATCTATGTCGATCGGAAGACATTAAAATTCCAGAGCTAAAAGGTGACGGTGGAAAACACCTAAAAACCCAAAATACTTTGATTTATGCAGGTGAAACATCTACCAGCAGGGCAGCTACAAAAGAAGAAAGAAAATATGTCAGTACAAATCTAAATAAACTATTTGAAACTCCATATATTCCGACTCCAAAAAACCAAAGAACTCCATTTATACCCCCACAAATAAATACATACAAAGAAAGCCTCAACCAAGATAAAAAGACCTACAACCACATAACCCAGTCATATATAAATAATATCCACAAAATCCAATTATTTCTAAATAAAAATCCAAGATCCAAAACTACCACTAAACCAGATGAAGACTACATAACCCAGAGCTTACAAGGATATAATAAGCTAATAGCACAGCCAAAAACTAGTGCGAATCTAGTAGCGACATGCTACCATTATGGGCTATTACATACAATATATACAAGCACAGGAGATGAAATAGCTAAATTACCGGAGCTACATAGAGCATTTACGCAATACAAGAAGATAACTAAAGGAACATTATTTTATATCAGGATATATTCAGCCACAGCCGAGATATTATACGACGAGATCAAACCAGTTATTCAAGTTATCAAGATAGGACTCACACGAGATAAGATTATACCGGAGAAAATAGAAGAACATGACGAAATAACTAGAGAGGAAATACCAGAGTTTTATGCAGGGAAACGACTTATTGGAATAGCTACAATATTACAAGAATTATCGACAAATTATATGCACAGGAACCCTATATGGAGCTACTACGCAAGAGAACAGACTATGATATATTCAACTTGTAAAGAAGAACGCATTAATGACATGGAAGAAATAAGACAGTGGGCATTTAGCCTATTGAGACCAGAAGAACAGCCATTGACGCGAGCTATTAGAAAAAAATTTATTTCAGAAGAGTTGATGACAAGATATTGTAAATTAATTAGTCAAAAATATCCGGACCACAAATGTTCTAAGTGTCAAGGAGACAATAATGTAATTCCCGAGGTACAGCTAGAGTAAGAAGAAAAAGCTAGAAGAAGCCAGAAGATAATGAAGCCAACAGCTATTGGAGACAAAGATTAATAGAAGACAAAGCAAAATAATGAACGGCAAGAGATAGGAAGAAAAGATTTTGTTTTTTTTGTTGAGTTGTAAAGTAGTAATAGTAGATAGGAGGACAGATGTAGTGTTTTCTTTGAATTTTGTAATTAGCACATGTAAAATGAAGGTGTTAGGTGTAAAGTAGGATAGGAATCTTTTGACTTTTGTAAAAAGTTAAGAATAGTAGGACATTAGGTGTAAAGTAGGAATAGTGAAAGGAGATTAGGACATTGTTAGATCTCTCCTATAAATAGCTAGTATTAGAAATAAGAAAGTAAGACTTTCTTGACGGAAAGCAAACCCTCTTTGTACAAAAAAAAAAAAAAATCTCAGAAATAAGATAACAGCTTTTCAAGCATATATGGAGCAAGATAAGAGCAAGGTATATTTGTTCATAACTATGCATAGCTAAATTATTGATTCCTGAATATCATAGCATGCATAAATAAGTTATATTTGTTATTATTTGCTAGAATTATTTGAATCATAATTTCGTATTGTTGACATGAGGAAACAGGGGAAACAATCCGAAAATAATATCCAGAGGTTGAAACCAAGGCGAAAAGATGAGAATGCCGTAATGGGAGTAGACAGAGTGATATTATCTAGGAGGGGAAAGTACCTTGAAAAGTACGGTGTTAACAATAAGAGAGTATGGTTAAAATAAATCTAGTAGTAATAATCGAGTGTAATATTATTAACATGCTATGGTATGAGGGAATTAATCAAAAGCAAAGCATAAAAACATGAACATGAATGACGAAATAATACCTACTTATTTCACATATTTGCATGATAAAGTAATTTATGAGTATAAAATATTGATTTTGTATGTGCTTAAAGACATAGAAACATTGATCGGTTTTCTCACTTCATCAAACCTCCTTTAACTTCTAGTAATAATTGCGATTACATGTCCATCATTCTTCAGGTTCGCAAGAGTGTCACTAGGATGAGTACCCTTTTGATGAGGGTTCATTTGAGAAAAGAGGTGGCTCATTTGAGCTTCAAAGTGCTTAATTGACGCCAAATGGGAGTTCAGGGTTTGATGAAGAGTAGATATATCACTCTTTAGATTTTTTACCCCTTTATCCATAGACTTCACTCTTTATAGAACTTTTAATAACATATCCTCAATTTTAGAGCTGGTCGGATCACTTACCATTGGTTGGTAAGGAGAAGCATTTGCCTTTGGTGGAGGCACATAGGTATTATTGCTTTGGTGGTTATAACAATCATTTTTTCCCTTTCACGATCTCGCTCACGGTCTCTCCAACCTTGATTCTCATCCCATGGTCTCCAGTTGCATTGATTGGCACATTTCTACCTCGGGGAAAAACCTGCCGAAAGATAACAAAGATCCTCATCTCCCTATGCAAACATACCAACATCCTCATGATCTTTTGACCCATAAGTACCTACAAATTGATACTTTTGGTCCTGACTCCCATCATATGTTTGTCCAACAAGTCTATTTGAGTCATCATTTTATCCATGGTTTCATCTCTTTTCTCTTTCTTTTTTTTCATCTCATTAGTCATTATGGAGGAGGTAACACCCCGTGAGACATCAACTTCTCTAGTATTCCATGCTCTATTAGTTTTTGTCATTCGATCTAAAAGGGTTGTAACAAGACCATAGTTTTGGTCCATAAGTGTCCCACCCACGATGTTATTTTCCACAGATTTGTTCATAGAGTCTAGGGCTCTATAGAATATTTAGGCGAGAATATCGTATGGAAACCAATGGTTTTGACATAACAATAACTTCTTCTTGAATATCATCTATACTTCATGCAACGGTTCATATGGTAGTTGTCAGAAGTTCGTGATATCATCCCTTAGCTGCATCTTCTGAGAGGGTGGGAAGAATCTCACCAAGAAGGCTACCACAAGTCTATTCTATGTCGTAATAGATCCCTCTAGGAGCTCCTCAAGCCAAGCCATCGCTTCCCCCGTAAGTGAGAAAGGGAATAATTGGAGTCAGATTGAATCTTGTGATATATTATTGATGTTGAAAGACTGGCATATTTTGACAAAGTTTCAAATATGTCGGTTGGCATCTTCATGAGCCAGCCCTCCAAAGATCCTTTTCATTTGTATCAAATGAAGCATTGTGCTAGTGATATGAAACACAACATGTCCAACCATTGGAGGTGGGTGGATTGCGCCCACAACACCATGGACAATGGGTCCATTGTTGTCACGACCTGATTTATCAAGTCATGATGGCACCTACAATCCCCCAGTAGGCGAACCAATTCCCGTAGCCCAGAACGGTTAGTATTGGGCTACTACCTAACCAAAATGCACCAGCAAGAAGAAATAAGGGAAAGCAAAACTCGAATATAAATACATAAAGGAAACTACACCAACCCCAAGACTTGGTATCAATAGTACAGAAGCTTCTAACAGGATACAAGTGCTAGTAGTAACAAAATACAACATAAATTGCCTCCAAAATTACAAGGAGCAACAGTACAACAGAGTAGATGTAGACAAGCCCCGACCTTCAGGCGCTCACCCTAATCTCAAAGATCCAAAAGTTGCACGAGTCTCCAACGTGATCAACGGCAAAATCTCAGCTAATATCTACACAAAAAAGTGCAGAAGTGTAGTATGAGCACCAAAACCACGGGTATTCAGTAGGTATCATAGGCTGACTGAGTGCATATAAGATATAAAAGCAGTAAGTAACAGATAGCAAGAAAGCAGTCACTGAAGCAATAAGCAAGGCACAAGGAGCTAGCACAGATCATCCATGACCAAGAGCTTCAAGTAACACATGCTAGCACAGAGATACAATTACTCAAAATCACAGGTGAAGGAAAGGAGAACGCACCTGGAGTCCTTGCACAACAATATAAGTAAGTAGAGAGAGAGTTGAGAAAATAGCGGTATACCGATAACCTCAAGTAGAAGGAAAAGACGGAGAGCAGTCTAACATACTCAAAAGTGAATCAACCAGTATAAGGAAACCATAACACCAATCCAATCATATGATAGCAGAACCAGGGGATCAACTCATAAGTACAACCCTAGGATGAAATAACTAGGCCACAATAACCGAGAGATACCACTCAACTTCCCACAAGAATTGAACCAGAGTCTCACACTCTGCTCAGAAGGCCACACAAAAGTGCCTCAATAAGATAGGACTCCAAAGCCCTCTCATTAATCAAAAATCCCACAACCAAAGCCTCAACAGGCTAGCCATCACTAATCTTTCAAGAACCGGGTGCCAAGACAAGCTCTAAGTAAAAACAGGATTAAATATAGTCTACCTACAGTCCCAACAGCCGCCCATACAACCGAGGAACACAATCAAGTGAAAGAAAACCCTCCGGCATCCCATACTACCAGAGCGTACACTGAACACAGAGCAAACAAGGGTGGAATCCAATGTATGATATGATATGATATGAAACAGAACCTCTGTATGTACCTCCTCCGGTGCCAATCGGGCCTAGCAGGCAGGTTCCATGGAAGGACTCAGCCTGTATACCTCTACTCCACCGTATACCCTTCCCTCTGGCGCACACAGCCTGAAGCCCCAGGCTCGGAGTGGCAAGGTCCATGGAGGTCCCCGACCCCATACTAAAACTCAGTATCAAGACATGTCATCCGGAAGCAAGTCCGGGATCAAGATAGGGACCCAGTCTCAAATATGCATGCCCAGACCCTGTCCAGGACTAAAGTAGTATAAAATGCCTCAAAAACCCCTCCAAGGGTGCCCGGGCGTAACCGGGTCTAAAACTGTAGTAAATCAACTCTAGTGCTCCGCCCTGCAGAGACTATTATCAGTAATAAAATCAAGTCTGGTGCTCTGCCCCGCAGAGACTAGTATTAGTAATAAAATTAAGTCTGGTGCTCTGCCACGCAGAGACTAGTATCAGTAATAAAATCAAGTCTTGTACTCTTCCCCACAAAGACTAGTACCAGTAATAAAATCAGTGCGAAAATATCCAAAAATCCCCTTTTCTATCATCAACAGTACTAAAAAGGGCCCCAGGGCCATGCAAATTTAGGAAAACTATCAGTAGTGGCTCGCAGCCAAAACTGTAGTAAAACATGCAGGGGAAAACCTTTGTCATAGATGATATGCTCGCACACAAATATAAAAGTAGCCCAACGGCTCACAACAATTCCTATCAGCCCTGCACATGCCCAATAGCTACTCAGCAGACATAACCAGCCTAAAAGGATAATCTCTATGTCCGGGACACACGGACATTCCCAAATAGCCCACCATCTATGTTCTAGAGTCAATACAAGGCCACACAGGACCACAAGGGTAATATACAATACTACGCGAATACAACAAACAACACATGAAATAACGGACGAACAAGGTGGACAAGGTCTGGGGTACCAACCTATAACAACCCATCCAAGGATGCTAATGAATGCAGTTATAGCCTATATACGCAGAGTCTAGATAGGGGAAAACCATAAGCTACCTGTCATCCGATGACTAGCTCCGGGAACGGCGTCGTCAAAGCTCGAAATGCTCCAGGAAGCTCTGAATCACACAAAGCAAATACTTTCAACTGAAGCCCCAAAGGCATCTCTATGAAGCCTGACCAACCAAGGTAATGGAACAATTGCTAGAATCGACAAGGCTGCAAGAACGAGCCATAGCCAATTGATAAGGTGTTAATGTCACACTCGCGACCAGCCAACTCCAAAGCATAAAAATGAGTCCAATAACAATAACAAATGGCAGCTAAATCCAACAACAGTACGTTAACCACATCTCCAAGGAGTGACGAGCTCCTGAGGCACTATTTCAAGTCATACTTCACGTTTGTCCTATCCAATCACTATCGTATGTGATCCCAAAAAGAATCGCACAATTTCCCAATCCCTCCAACACCTTACCATAACTAAAACACCACAACAATAACCAAACATAACAAGATAAAGGGGCTGTCCAAAGCCACAAATCCAAAATACCATTTCGGGGCTCAGAAATTCATAAAACAATACTAGAACATATAATAATGAAGGAGGGTCATAGGAGGAAGGTTACCTCGACAAAAAGATTTGAAATACCAAGCTAAACATGCTGTTATAAGGACCCACCACGAGCTGTAACAATATACGGCAAGAAAACACGACAAACATGCCGATAACGATAAGTTCTCCTCG
>QJPP01006854.1:0-13591 GCA_003996215.1 Jaltomata sinuosa
GCGATGTGAAACCTCTAGGCATAAAGTTGGTAAGGGAAGCGCTGGAAAAAGTAAGGGGCATTCAGACCAAGTTGCTAGCAACCTAGAGTAGGCAGAAGGAATATGCGGATCGCAAGGTAAGAGACGTGGACTTCCAAGTTGGTAAGCAGGTATTATTGAAGGTGTCACCAGTTGAAGGGGTTATCCGTTTTGTTAAGAAATGTAAGCTCAGCCCCTAGTTTATTGGTCCATTTGAAGTTCTCAAAATTATAGGGCCAGTAGCTTATAGGCTAGCACTGCCGCCTAGTTTATCAGGAGTCCACCCAATCTTCCATGTATCCATGTTGAAGTGGTACCATGGGGGCGGGGAGTACATTATTAATTGGGATGAGGTATTACTCGAGATGGATATTCAATACAAAGAGGAACCATGTGGGATTCTTGATCAGGATGTCCAGAAGATAAAGACAAAGGAGATCACATCGGTGAAGGTTCAATAGAAGCATCGTTCAGTTGAGGAAGCCGAGAAGTACATGCGGGACAAGTACCTTCACTTGTTTGAGGAGTCAGGTACTACACACTTCTCGTTTTTACTTTGTAATTTTGGGTTTGATCATTCAGGGATGAACAATGGGTAAATTGGTATCTATTGTAACAACTGAATTCGTCTTTCTGGGTAAACTCTTGATGCCAAGTTTTGAGTTGGGAAAATTACGAGTTTGGGAGTTGAAAATTCTGGGTTATGCTAATCTTGAGCTATTTCTGAGCAAGGGATAGTCTAGGGAAATCTGGGTGAGGATTGGGTAATGTGTCTTATAGTGACCTAGTTTTTTCATTAGCCAAGGTAGAAAGGAGTCTGGGGGACTTTTTGGAAGTGAATTTGGGTAAGTAAAACTCCTCATATCGAGGTTGACGTAAAGAGGTTATTCTGGAACATAGAGGATTTAAGGTGTGTTGTAAAATGGGCACTTTTCTGACTTTCTCCTCGTGATGAGCATCGTAACTGTGCGATAGTAGTGACTTCTATAGCGGAAGTCAACTTTGGTCAGCACTGCTATAGCGGTCAGTTCCGCTATAGAGGGGGCGCTATAGCGGTGTACGAACCGCTATAGTCGACCAAGTCGAGATTTAATACAGATACTTCCTCAAAATGTTCAGTTTTTCTCAACTACATTTTGGAGAAGGGCAGGGCAATTTTAGGAGAACTGACTCCATTTGCATCATTTTTTTACCCAAGGTAAGGATTATACTCCCCTAACTTAGTGTTATAATTCCTACGGAGTAGAACTGCTAATTGTGGACTTGGGGAAAGGTTTGAGATGGCCTAGGAATGGTAGAATCCGGAGAAAGATGGGATTCTAGGGCATAGAATTTCTCGGGTCTTGATGTTATTGTTGGGTTATGATCACTTAGCCATAATTCTCTAAATGTATCCATAAAAATGATAGAATTAGGTGAATTAATGGTGGAAACTCCCGAGAATGGGTGGAATGATCATAGCTTGGCCTGGGGATTGGGATTTTGTATAATTCGAGTATTTTAGGCCAGTTAATTGATTGTAGTTATTTTATGTTTGTTTTAGACCAAGAACAAGCAAGAGCTTTGGAAAATGGGAAAGCTCTGATTCAATAGAGCTTTTGAGTAATTCAAGGTAGATGATGGTTATTGATATTCCCTATATGAAATATGTGTTCATGTACTATAGCTTAATATTGTGTGAGTTGCATGCTTAGGAAACGAGGTTATGAATGTCTACTTATCCAGTTATCAGTCTTGTGAAATGAACTTGTTTTGTTGCTTGTTGGTTTACAAGTATGCTTTTTTTCATGGTTTGTTAATGGATTAGATTCGATGCGACATTTGGTTGGCTCGGGTACCATGCCTAGTAAAGGTTACATATTGGTTGGATCGAGTACCACGCCTGGTATGTAATACTATTTGGTTGGCTCGGGTACCACGCATGGTACGAGAATTCATAATAGTTGGCTCGGGCACCACACCTGATACGGGTTTTGGATTTACTTGAATTGATTGTATTGTTTTGATGGTTCCATTAGTGGACCGGGTTGTATTCTTGAAATGTAATTTCTGCATATAGTCCATGAGAGGCTGGGTGATTATATTTAAATGTGAAGGGTTGTCTTAGTGTAAGATGGGATTGCATGTTGAAACATAATTGTTGTCCTAAGGATCCTTGGAGGATCTGGGTTTTATGGATAAGACATGTGTTTATGGTCACCTATTTGTCCTTGATTGTTAACTGATTTTATGTGATTGGTAGGTTAAGGAAGAGACCTGTAGTTTAGTTACGTTGTAGACCTGTTACATGTTTACTTTGCTTTACTCAACTTTAGTTATTGTTCATATCTAATTTATTAGAGATGACCGATGATCCTACCAGTACAGGGTGGTTGTGTATTGATGTTGCACTTGATTTTCATTTGTGAGTACATGCAATCTTTCGGCGGTTGACGCACAACCTCACATGTAGTCCCAACGGTTCCATATCTCAAGGGTGAGTTGTTCGGTTGAGCTACCTTGTTTTCTTCTTTTAGTTGTAGCCCACTTGTTTCGGGCTTATACTATGTTTTGCTTTTGGGGTTGCATCCCCGTACTCTAGACTTGGTAGATGTTTCGTTAGAGTGACTTTCAGGTTCTAGGGAGGATTTCCGCAGGCTGTTATTAGTTTTTGAATGGATGTGAATGTTAGTTTCTTTTATGAAAACTGATTTTAAACTGTTAGAATTGCTAAGTGGTTGGTTTGCTCATCTGGAGGTTGGGTGGGTGCCACTCACGGCGGGTGGGTCATGACAAATACTAAGTTATAGTTACATGTATGTACATTGCATTTGGCAACATTAACCATCACCTACCTCGACTTGCTTTTTGAAACTTTACTGTACCAGAGCCTACCCATTTTCGAAAGCTTGTGCTTGCTCTTGGTCTAAAAACAATTATAAAATATGCCAACATCAGTCCAGTGGCCTAAAATACCTGGATTATACAAAATCCCAATTCTCAAGCAAAAACTATAGTCATTCCACCCATTCCTGGGCTTTCCCACCATAAATTCGTCCTAAACTACAATTTTCACGATTACATTTAGCGAATAAGGGTGATTAAGGCATGAAAAACCCATGAACAACATAAACCAAGAACTCAACACCCTAGAATCTCCTTTTTTTCTGGATTCCATATTCTTAGGCTAATCCAAGCCTTCCCTCAAACCCGTAGATAATAGCTTCTAAGGTTCGAGAATTGAAATATCAAAGAAGGGAGCGAAAACCTTACCTTTTCGATAGAGTTTGGTGGAAATTCACTGAAATTTGCCTCCCTTCGTCTCTGCCCTTCCCCAAATTATTCTTGAAAGTTCCTGATCATTTTAGGGGAAGTTTCAGCATAAAATATGACTCAGTTTTCTATAATGGTCTATACACTCCTATAGCGGCACCACCATAGCAGAACCGACTGCCATGGCAGTGCTGACCGTCGTTGACTTACGCTATAGCTAGAATTTCTATGCTATAGTGGAGGCTGTGGAAGTGTTGTGTCAACCACTATAGCAATTGACATGGGATAGAACCTCGGAAAATCCCACAAAAGTGCCCATTTTACAACACATCTTAAATCCTTACATTCCATAATAACCCCTTCACATGAACCTTGATAACAGGAGTTCTACTTACCCAAATTCATTTCCGAAAAGCCCCCCGGACTCTTTAATGTGTTAGCTAATGGAAAAACTAGCCCAATACAAGATACATTACCCAATACTCACTCAGAGTTTCCTAGACCATACCTCGCTCAGAAATCATCTGAGACTAGCATAGCCCAAAATTTCCAACTCTCAAACCCTGAAGTTTTCTAACCCAAAACATGGTACAAAAGGTCTACCCATAATGATGGACCCGGTCATTAAAATATCTCTTATTTTATGAGAACCATACCATGTGTAGTTCAAGGTTTAAGAATGAATAAGATTCCCGAATAAATAGACAATACAAAATTTCAGACATAGATGAGATTGGAACGAGTCGATGAGATTAAGAACAAACAATGTGATAATATGGAATGTGATCCATGGATTTATGTCGACATAGGAATAAGAAGAGTTATGTCTTTGAAGTGAAAATGACAATTATTCCCATTTGTAGCTTGTTTAGCCTTCGCTATCTACAATTTCTATTATAACTAGATTAAAAGGTTAGAGAATTTAAATAAATGATAAAGTAAAGTGCCATTTGTATTAAAAAAATGATACAAGTTCTCTTTTAAGACCATGAAAAATTTCTTAAGATGATATAGATGATGTCTTAAGCCATGATGTCTTAAGCCATGATGTCTTAAGGCCATGATACACAACATTGAACCTGCAGGCCATGAAATGATATTCGCAGGCTATGAAAATGATACCTTTAGACTATTACTCCTTTGGAGAACGATAAATAACAATTAAATTCTTAGGCCATAAAATGATGTCCGCAAATCATGAAAATAATGCTTTTGGACTATGATGCCTTAGGAGCACTAACTAATGATTAAAGAGAACATATCTATTATGAGTGGAGTAGCATGATGTAATCTCGGTTGTAATGCGATCATCAGGATCAAACATGATTCTTGAGCTCAACTACAGTTCTCAGGCTCAATACAATTCACGAGCTCAACTGCATTTCTTGGGCTCAATACAATTCACAAGAGTGCCTACATATTCCTCTTAAACATGAATTAGGTCAAACGTAGTTCCAATTACAAGACAGGATAGCATAAAAGAAATAAACTTCTCTTCAACTCTTAGATGAAGTATCTCTTGACAACATATGAATTGATAGGCTTGGGCCATACTTCCGTATCCATTTTTTCTAGTCTGAGTGAACCTCCAGTCAGAACCCGATGGACCATGTAAGGACCTAGCCAATTTGGTGAGAATTTTCCCTTTGCCTCATCTTAATTTGTTAATATACTCTTTAGAACAAGTTCGTAGATGTAAAGCTTCTTGGTCTAACATTCTTGTTAAAAGTCCTGGCCATTCTATTCTGATAGAGTTGACTATGAAAAAACGCATTTATTCTCCTCCAATCAATGAGTGCCAATTGCTTAATTCTATTTTGCACCCATTCGGCGTCGCTTAATTCTGCTTTCTGAATGATCCTCAGGGAAGGTATTTCTACCTCAGGAGGTATCAGAACTTTGATTGCCATAAACCAGAAGATAAGGTGTGGCCCTCATAAAAGTTTTAATTGCAGTGCGATATCCAAGCAATGCAAAAGGTAGCTTGTCATGCCAATTCTTGTAATTGTCAATCATTTTACACAGTATCCTATTGATGTTCTTATTTGCAACCTCTACTACTCTGCTCATCTGTGGACTGTATGATATAGAATTTTGATGCTTGATTTTAAATTGTTCACACGTTGCTTTCATTAGATCGTTGTTGAGGTTGGCACTATTATCTGTAATAATTAACTTAGGGATCCCAAATCGACAGATGATATGATCTCGAATGAAATTAGCTACAACCTTCTTTGTGATAGACTTGTGGGAAGTGGCTTCAACCAATTTAGTGAAGTAATCAATAGCGACAAGGATAAACCTATGCCCATTGGAGGAGGATGGTTCGATGGGGCCTATGAAATCCTTACGCCCAAGTGATGTGCCGCCATTCTACGGCACATTTGACTCCTTTAAACTAAGAATAACCGTAAGTTCTCAAGCAACCGTCGTCGTTTTTGATGTTTTATGTTATGTTTGCAGGAAAGAGAGACAAACATAGAAACGGAAGGAAATACGAGCAAAAAGACCCTATGGATAAGAGTGACGGCCACCGTGACGGCCAGTCACCAAGGTGACGGACCGTCAAGACGACCGTCAAGTGAGGCAGCACCACTGCCTAGTGGTGACGGCCACCGTGACGGCCCATAACCAAGGTGATGGTCCGTCAGCCTGACCATCAAGTGAGGCAGCACCACTGCCTAGTGGTAACGGCCGCCGTGATGGCCAGTCACCAAGGTGACGGTCCGTCAGGGTGAGCCTTCAACGCGATGCGGAATCCGAACGTTTTATTTTTGGACTTTATTTCCTGGACTACTATAAATACCCTATGTTAGGTTTATTTTATTATTGATTACCCAATAGTTCTAGGATATTTTTAGTCGACTTTTGAGCGAGTTTTTGGATAGAAAACACGACACTACACATTTTTCTTCTTCATCATCTTGTTCTTCCATTGTTCTTGGGATCTTGGTTTCTTGTTCTTGGATAATTGAAGCTTGTGTTCATTATATTGTAAGAATCTTTTCTCTTTATTTTGAATATGATTTTCTTCTCTTCTCCTAATAGCATGAGTAACTAACTTCCCACAACTAGGGTTGTGGGAGCCATGGTAAAAGTAGCAATATAGATTCCGGGTAGTGTCGGGTTCAATATTTATGTTGTCACGTTATTAATCATTCATTATTAACGTTTTCTAGTGGTTGCAAACATTAGAACATGCCTAGGTTTAATTTGCTTGAGTACAGAGATTAAAACCAGGAAATTTGATTAACTACGAGGATTCGAGACCACCAGTTCTCGTCTTATGATTAATGCTGTAATTAGCTTAATCTACTTGATGTTTAGGATTCAAATATAAAAGCTCACCTTTTCAAGTTTGAGAGAATTGAAAAGGAAATTCATCTATTTGGTTGAGAAACGTTTAGATGATACCATTAATTCAATCACATCGTTACATGCATATAGAAAGAACCCGGTTAAGCTTTGAGTCGACATTGTTACGACGCCATGGTGAACAATTCCCTAGTTCACTCTCATATTGATTATTCATCGTACATTATTATTTGTTTTGATCAAATATTGTTCACTCAAACCCCCCAATTTACCGGAAACTATTGATTATTAGTCATCTAATTCACTAACGACTTAATTTGCACCTTATTCCCTGTGGGATCGACCCCAACCTTAGTTGGGTTCTATATTTGACAACGACTGCTTACGCTTCGTATTTGGAGTCGTAATTTGGCCGTATCAAATTTTAGCATCGTTGCCGGGGAATACGGTTGTTTATTAAGTCCGGTATGTTTATTTTACTCTTAGTCATATTTCCTTCTTTTACTTTTATTTGTTGTTTTTGTTCTTACAGGGTACATAGTTGTGCATGCCAAGTACCCGACGCTCGGGTGAACCAATATTACCCTACAATCCCGAGCTTGCAAGAACGATAAGGCGAAACATGAATGAACAACAACAAGAGGCAGCGAGACTCACTGCAGCTCAGCAAGCCCAACAATGTTTGAATGTTGGTGGTCTTGAGGTCGACATTGAGTTGAATGAAGAGGAGGTCGACTTAGATGAAGTTGGTGCCACGGGCGCTATTGTGTTTCCTCTGCTAGCACCCGGGGCCAAGTTCAACATCACTAGCACAATGATTCAGCTGTTAAATTTGAGAGGAGTGTTCCGTGGTGTTGCTGGTGATGATCCAAACCGGCACCTGATGAATTTTGTGGGTATCTGCAAGTCGTTCGAATTGCCTGGAGTAAGTCAGACAGCGATCAGGCTCAAGTTGTTTTCGTTGTCTCTGTCTGATGAGGCAGCGTTCTGGTTGACAGAGCTAACCCCCGTCTCTATCACAACCTGGGGAGAGTTAAAAGGAGCTTTCCTAGAAAGGTTCTTTCCTCCCTCTAGGATGATACAGTTGAGGGATGAAATTAGCAATTTCAGACAACAACCTCATGAGGCGTTACATGAGACGTGGTTGCGGTTCAAGAAGAAGCTGACACAATGCCCTAACCATCAGTTGACTGACAATTTCCTGATGCAGACGTTTTACAGGGCACTAAATTTGGCTACCAAGCCGACACTAGATAATGCAGCAGGTGGAGCGTTTATGGGTCTCACTTTTGCCGATGCCACAACTATTTTGGACAAGCTCACCAAAACCAACAGGGCCTGGCATACACGTGATACAGAGGTAGCAGCTAGCACTTATGCAGTTGGTATGTCAGCAGAGCAGCGCAGGAAGGAGGAAGAGTGGGACCAAGATATGGCCCATCTGAAGACGCAAATGGACCTACTGACAAAGCATTTGTTGTCAGGAGGTATTGAGAAAGTGAAAGTTGTGGGTGCCCAAGGTAGAGCAGCAGAGTTTGAACCTGATGAGGAGGAAAATTATTTGGGTGGTTTCCAGGCCAATAGTCAGGGAAACCAAGGTCGGAACTATCAGAGAGACAACTACTATGAGAAAGCTGGCTACAGAGACCGCGAGAAGGGGAACTGGAAGAATAAAACTGATGGAGGTGGGTTGTATGTACCACCTGGTAACCGGGAAAGAGCTAACACCGAGACAGGGACGTCCAAACTAGAGAACAAGATGGCTAAGATGCTGCTGAAGGTGGAATCGACCGACTGCGCGGTAAATGAGATGAGGACGGAATTATCAACAATGAGTCAGGTAGTGGATTCACATTCCACCTCGATCAAGTAATTGGAACAGCAAGTGGGTCAAATCTCGGCATCTCTAAATCAAAGGAAGACAGGTACCTTTTCGAGTGACACCATTCCAAACCCGAGGAAGGACGGAAGGTGTATGGCGATCACTACGAGAAGCGGTAAAACATTATCGGAAT
This sequence comes from Jaltomata sinuosa, assembly GCA_003996215.1. Lineage (NCBI taxonomy): Eukaryota > Viridiplantae > Streptophyta > Magnoliopsida > Solanales > Solanaceae > Jaltomata > Jaltomata sinuosa. The sequence goes on from QJPP01006854.1 coordinate 8,601, forward strand.
CACATTCGGTAATTCAGACTAGGAAAGATAATGTTGTGGATGATAAGGTGGTAGAGGATGCTACTCAAAGGCACACGGATAAAAGCAAGGAAGTTGAAAAGTTTCCAACTATGATGCCTCGGCCACCACCTCCTTTCCCACAACGCTTGAAGAAGAAAGTGGACGATAGCAAGTTCCTGAACTTTATGACCATGCTAAAGCAGATATCAGTAAACATCCCTCTGGTGGACGCTCTTGAACAAATGCCCTGATATGCCAAGTTCATGAAGGATTTGATTACCAAGAAGAGGTCAGTGAGCTTTGATCCAGAAGATAACCTCCACCACTGCAGTGCTATTTCTTCAAGATCGTTAGTGGAAAAGAAGGAAGATCCAGGTGCTTTTACTATTCCCTGTACTATTGGGAAATTCAACTTTGAAAAAGCCTTGTGTGATCTTGGAGCTAGCATCAACTTGATGCCGCTAGCAGTATACAAACAATTGGGTTTGGGAGCGCCCAAACCAATTACCATGAGGGTGCTAATGGCTGACCGTTCTGTAAAGCGACCAGTGGGAATATTGTCTGATATGCTGGTCAAGGTTGGTAAGTTTATATTCCCGGCCGAATTTGTGATCTTAGATTGCGAAGTGGACTTTGAGGTTCCCATAATCTTGGGACGACTATTGTTAGCCACTGCAAGAGTATTGGTCGACATGGAAAGAAACGAACTGACGTTCAGATTAAACAATGAATTGGTCAAGTTTGATGCGTGTAAGTTGATGAAGCAACCAAGAGACATGAGAGTGGTCGCGGTTATAAATGTTGTTGATGAAGCCCCTGCGGATGTGCATATTGAGGAGAAGGGTCCTGTCGAGACTCTAGTTGTCATAAGAATGATGCTGCGAGAAGAGAAACCTACAGAGGAAGGCGGTGAAAACAAATCAAGAAAAAGAAAACACCGCAAGAAAACCAACAAAGGAAAAGAGTTGGAAAGAGTAAAGAAGTTGCCGCGACTAGCTGCGGAGCCGATAAAAGAGAAAGTTGGAGCTCCACGGGATGGGGTAGCTGGCACCTATTCCACCGATTTCACCTGCTTTGGAGACCCTGACGGTCTCCAACATCATGCTAGACTCTGAGTCCTATGGGCTTCACAGGTATTCCTTTCACTCACGATTTTAGCTTTCACATGTATGCATTGGGGACATTGCATGAGTCTAAGTTGAGGGTATTGGGATACCTGTGAGTCTTTCACCACTGAGGGTTTTTGTTGCCGTGTTTCTTTTCCCTCCGGTGTGCTATCTAGTAGAACCGGCATGTTAAGGTTGTCGTTTAAATTTTAGTTATTTTCTAGTGTCTATAGCAAGCATGGCATTTTATGTTGGAAAATGTACTAAAAGTAGCCCCCTCTGAAAAAGTTGATTTTGTACTTATGTTTGAAACGATTGACTGTCTGGATCCTTGAATGTCATTGTGTGGTTATGATTGGAAAAAGTATGCTTAAGCCGAGCTGTTGTTTTGATAGTTGGTAGTGGTATGGTTTCTTGGTGCCAAGTGTGTGTGAGCATATTGTTATAAATTCTTACTCTGTGCATGCATCTAGAACTTGCCCGGTCTATTTTGTTAAGTTTGAAGTTGGTTGCTTAGGAATGGATCACAGGCCCTTTTTGTGTGCAGTCCACTTAGCCTATAAGACCGTCCAAATGCAAATAATCCCTTTGAACCTTGTTTGAGCCATAATTGACCCTGTTCTTTCAATAACCTGTCACCGTTCCTTTTGAACTTTGAATCCCTGTTTTGGCCCTAGTCCTTCCTTGGACATCGTGCACCTCAACTCAGGCAATCAGCCTAAGTTGAGGGTGGCTACTATAGAGGTAAATGATAAGAAAAATAGGATGGATAAGATTGGTTGTGGATAGAATGAAAATTCCGGGTGTGTGTCTAAGAAAAGAAAGATAAAGAAACGAAAAAAAAAATAGATGAAAAAGAACGAAAAAGAAATAAAAAGAAGTGTCAAAATAAAGAGGCCGCACCTGTAGCTAGAAAGAAGGGAATAAAGAGGTGAATAAGGATGGACAAAGTAAAGTTATGTGGAAATAGTAGGTCGGTGATTCCAAGGAGGGTTTAGTCACTATTCCCCAAACGTATCCTACCTGCACCCGAAACCTCATTACAAGCCTAAACAAGTCCTGTAGTGATCCTGAGCGGCTTTCTGAAAAAACTGAAATAGAATAGTAAGGGCAAGCTTATGGCATCGCATGATGTAATGACCCTTCCAGTTATTTCCACGAATACGTTTTCCTTGTGCCGTTAGAGCGTGTTTGTAGCGGCCCCAAGTCCTTTAAGGCTTGTCGGGACCGGTATTTCGGCGCCGGGTCCATTTGTTTGATCGTAAGGTTCATTGATAAATTTCCTGAACTTTGGAAAAAATGTCTCGGAGCTTTTCTCCCAATATATAAAGAGTTAGAAGTCTCCCAAAATATAAAATCGAAGGTCTATGAGTCTAGTTTCCAACGCACAAAACCACACGTCCAACTGATCTCGGAGTAAAAAGTTATGACTGTTTTACTGCGGACTGTCTGGCAGAAAATGGGTTGCGAACCGGGTCGCAAATCGGGTCGGGTTAAACTCGATTTAAGCCTCAACTTCACATTTTAAAACGTCATTTCAGTTCTGAAACAGTGAGAAAACATAAGGGAGGATCCCGAGAGAATTCTTGAGTATCAAAATCGTGCGATAATGAATTACGAGCCTAAGCTTAAGAATTTTATTAGCATCGCGCGTATATTTGGAAATGTTTTATTTAAAAGTTGAATTTGGCAAAAATTATATTATTATTGCCTTTTCAAAATATTTTATAGGTTTATAAAAAATATTTTGTTACGATATAATTGTATATGTATTTATTTTATAAATTTTTTATACATTGTAATATTTTAACGGAGATAGTAAATTTAGTGATATTGAAACTTATTATTATAATATAGTAGGTTTTGTTTAAAATAATTTTCTATGAATTATGGTATATTTAAAATATTATATTTATTTTACCACGAATTTATGCAATACCCGAATATATATAACGGGGTAAAGGTACCTTTCAATAGTGCCACCTCCACTCCACGTGGGAGTGGAGGGGTTGGACAACTCATTTGTTAACAGCATGAGATGCTGCCACATATCCACTCATTAGCATATTAGCTAATTAAGTGGCATATGCACTGATGGGTGCCTTTAATTTACTGCTTCCAGTAGAAGGAGTGACCTTATGAACAATTACATACTTCTGTGTGTTGAATGATTAAATGAGGAGTTCGTATGAACAGAATTGCTGACGCAAAAATTATTAATTATATAATAGAAAATCTATTATCTACGTCAAGCTATTAAAGCCCAAATCCGATTCTGATTTAGTTTTGGGATTTTCTCGGAGTGGTTCGAGCTTGGACATCGTTGCTCTAGCAGCTTGTCATCGGACGACAGGTAGGTTACGGTTTATTTTCCCTAGACTCCGTATATATAAAATAAAATTGTATTAATGGGCATCCTTGGGTTGGTTTATTAGGTTGGTACCACAGACCTTCACCGCTTTATTCATGTCCGCCTACTTTTGTTCCTCCGTTGCTTGTAGTATTTGCCGATATATTTTATTTACCCTTGTGGTCCTGTGAGGGACTCTGGAACATAGAAGGTGGGATTTTGGGAATGTCCGCGGGTCTCGGGGATAGAATTATCCTTCTAGGCTGGTTATGCTTGCTGAGTAGCTGTGGGCCTGTGCAGGGTCGATAGGTTGATTATGAGCTGCTGGGCAGCTATTGTGTGTGATCATACCATTTCCATGCATATAAAGAGGTTTTATCCATGTTTTACTATGGTTTTGGTTTCGGGCCTACTGGCACTATTTTCTAAACCTTGCATGGCCCGGGGGGCCCGTTTTTTATGGAAATAATTTGGAAATGGTTTGATTTAACTTGTGAATATTTCTGGATAAAAGAAAGTAAAATTATGTTTAAAATCATCAGTTTTACGATTATCGCTGGACTCGGCAGGGCCGGGGTGCTAGTTGAGTTTTCTTGTTACTTGAGATGATTTTTAGCCTCGGTCGGACCGAGCACCTGAGATGACTTTTTACTGTTTAGACCCGGTTACGCCCGGGCACCCTTGGAGAGGTTTTTGAGACATTTTCCTACTACTTTAGTCCTGGACAGGGTCTGGGCATTGCATATTCGAGACTGGGTCTCTATCTTGATACCGGACTTACTTCCGGACGACATGTGTTGATACTGAGTTTTAGTATGGGGTCTGGGACCTCCATGGACCTTGCCATCCGGGCCAAGGGCTACGGGCTGCGTGTGCCGGAGGAGGGGTATACGGTGGAGTAGAGGTATACGGGCAGTGTCCTTCCATGGAACCTACCTGCTGGGCCGGATCGGCGCCGGAGGAGGTACATACAGAGATACCATGGCACTTGAGATCTTCATGCATCATATCATTCATTGTTTGAGGCTCCACCCTTGTTTGTTGTTTGCTGATTGTACGCTCCGGTAGTATGGGATGCCGGAGGGTTTGTTTTCACTTGTTTGTGTTCCTCGGTTGTATGGGCGGCCGGGGGACTGTAGGTAGACTTTTGCTTTTACTTACATAATTGTTCTCTATTATGGATAAGTATGAGATTGTTGCTGCTAGACTGTTAGTTGCTGGGTGTGAGATCGGTGTGATAAGTTGAGTTGGATTCATGTCTCTGAGCATGCCTATTATTACTCTTCCTCTCTTCTTCTTACACTTGAGGTTACCGGTATACCGTCCATTTCGTAAACTTATTTTGTATACACTGTTATTGCAAGGATCCCAGGTGCGTTGTTCTTACTTTCACCTGTGCCTATGGTGTGTATATTCTGCTTACTAGCCTCACATGTGGTTCTGTTGGTTTCCCTCTGGGCTAGTTCCTGTGTACGTTTCGTTGATTTATGTGACTGCTTGCTTCTATTCTGTCTGTTACTACGCTTTTATCTTAT